>CM045770.1:25915135-26208420 GCA_025200525.1 Camellia lanceoleosa
ATGCAACCTAAGGTGATGCATAACACGCGGAAGGATGCACGGCTATCAACTCTAAGTGTAGATCGCTACTGGGCTCACTTAAGCCGGGCTTGATTTTTGTTTGGCGTTTCTAACTGAACCAAAGAGTTACATAACCGCAAATCGCTTTCGAGAAAAACAGCATTTTAGAAAAGAAGTGCCAAACATGGATCGCTTTTGTCAGCGATATAGAAGTCGCCACCTAAATATTTTTATGGGGGAATTTAGGAAACCCCGATTCCGTGTTAAAGGCCACGCTATCCGTCTATCACCAAAGTTGTTTCCCTCTACGGAACTAGGTAATGATTAGAAGGTCAACTTATGAGTTATTCTTATCTACCGATCAAAGACTCGCCTACTACTAACCCGTGGATATCTTTTGTGCTTTTGAAAACTGTCACACCCCAACCCGGCCCCTATAAGTTTGGGCATGACTTAAGCAGAAACAGACAGAATAACCTGTATGGTATAACACTGGGGGCCTGAACGGAAGCATTCAATTTAAAACGACATCTAGAAATATCCATTGAGCAACCATAACAAGCCGAGACCATCTTAACATTGAACATAACGTATACAATGCACACAAAAGGAGGTTGTATAAACATTTACAATCCAAAAATTTCAAAGTTTTAGGCATGTACAAAACAATAAATACATAACCCCGACTCAAATATGTGGATACCAAAAATTATTTAGAAAACTGATCTAATATGTAAGTGGTTTCTCCAAGGTTCGGGTAATCCTAGGGTCGACAAAATGCATGAAGTGTGCTAGATCGGCCTCGTCAAGTTCCTACAAGAATCAAACAAAACTACGTATCTGGCATTAACGAGACAAGCTCTGAATAGTAGTGCGTAGTAATAAAATCACCATGTCCAAAGTGAGTATGTGTATCCAAAACCAACACCGAGATAACAGATCGGGCCTATTCAGATAGCCTTATAATGATAGCCTTGGCGGCTCATGAAGCCTTAGCTCTTGGGCACAGTAGCCTTGCGGCATAAATGTAGAATAGCCTATACGTATAGTCTTACAAGATAAATGTGTAGCTCATGGCATAACAGTAGCTCTTGCGATCATGATAGCCTCATAAATGTGTAGCCTCATTATGCGCTCACAAATAGTCTTTCGACCAGTTTCAGTTTAGATCTATTATAAGTTATGATCTTATCTACGTAAAAGCGGATACATAAATATATGTAAAATGCACTATTACCACAAAGGTTGTGGTGGCGTATGAGTTCTCCCTGAGTGTGCCCTACACACAACATAACTAATAAATTAGTATTCTTTCCTTTAAAAATCGATTCACATGCCTCCACACTTTTATAAAGTCATAATCTCTAAGACTCATCAAAAAGAATATTCTAATAGCAATCAAGAGTCAAACACAAAAATCAACAAAAATGTATTTTTGTCAACAGCCCTCCGCTGAAGCGTAGCTTGTCCGGCCGAAGAGCTTTGTCCGGGCCGAGTGACAAGTAGTGCCGCCAAAATATCGATGGTCGCATTTTATGCCGAAGCTGAAAGTTCTCCGCCGAGCGACAGGTAAATTTCTAAAACCGCCGAGGTGCATTTCACTGAAGGGCCGAAGCGCTTCTGACCTGAGCGACGACTACCCAGATTCAGCTCGATCTCAAGCCAAAATTCATCATTCAAACCCAATTTTTCATGCAATCATGATGAAATTCATGCAATACTTCTACTTAACAACACCACAACATGGAGGAAAGCTTAATTATGCCAATTTAAACCAAGTTAAAGGCTTCAACAAGCCAACACTTTCACAAATTCCATCCAATGTCCCAAATATATTCAAGTTCTACAAATTCAACAAACATAGCACATAGTAGTAACATATTGGTATGAATTAATGCTATAGAAACAAAGATTGAAGTCCAAAGTGTCAAGGCACCAAATCAATGAGAAACCCTAATGGGCAAAACATAGATTATCCGTGAATCAACACAAGCTATAGATGAAATTCTGGAGAAGTTAAACTAGGAATTTGGTTACCTTAACCTCAATCTCCCAATCCTACTAATGGATGAGCTTTGTGAGTCAAATTTATTTTCCCCAATTCTTCTCCTTCAACTCTCAATGCGCCTCTCTTCCTTTCTTTCTCAATGTAGCCCAATGCTTTTGATCACAAATTTACAAGTCTTAGACATATATATATATAAGATATAAGAGCACAAAAGACTTAAATTCAATCGCTTTTATGGTGCCAAAATAAAAATTTCACGTAAAACCTCTTATAGCTTAAAATCATGTAGATTCCAAATATCAAATCAATTTCGCAAATTAAATCTCTAAGATGCTCAATTTCCATTTTAAGTGATTCAAGTGTAATATACGTTCTAATTCAATGTATAGAAACTCATATCTCTAAGTTCCATGCTCTTTTACTATATTTTCACACAGATTTTCACAATAACATTCAAAGACACGTAATAGGGGATTATAAAACATTAGAATCGAGATACGAGGGCCTGGTATTACACTCTCCCTTATTTAAGTTTGGTCCTCCAACTTGCTTTTACCTTAGGATTAAAATAGATATGGATATTGATTTTGCATTTCATCCTCTTTTTCCCTGTGTTGCCTCAAATTCCGTAGTGCTCTTGCCACTCCACTTTACCATTGAATTTCCTGCCCAGAATCGGTTAATCGACGATCCGTAATTCGAGCGTTTTTTCTTCATATGTTAACCTCGCCGGCTAGCTCAACTGATGATAGTCAATAATATGGGATGGATCTCGAAGGTACTCTCGAGCATGAAACATGAAATACATTATGAACTCCGACTCAAATGTGCGGAAGGGCTTAATTGACAGCTAACATGTCTCCAACTTTCAGAAAATCGAAGGACCCACATATCTGGGTGTTATTTACCCTTCTTTCCAAATCTTGGGTGACCTTTCATTGTGACTTTCACAAAGACATGACTGCCATCAAATTCCAAATTCTCGGCTTTTACATTCACAGAACTCTTCGTCATGGAGCAGCACTTTTCTAATAATCTTCACTTTCTGTGAGTTAATTGAATCCACCGCCCTAACAAAGGCCTATCTCCTACCTCGCCAAACCAAAGATTAATCACCGGTGAGCTTACACTATCTCCCATACAGGCTTCATAAGGTGCCATTTGAATACCAATGGTGGCTATTGTACATATATACGCCGTATTCAATCAATGGTAGATGAGTCTCCCAAATTTCTCTTGAAAATCCGTACACACATGCGAAGCATATTCTAACGCTCAATCGCCCTTTCTGACCAAATGGCCCATCGGTTTGAGGATGGAAAGTCAGATCAACTTCAATTGCACTCCATTGCATTCTCAGAGACTCGCCAAAACCGTGATACAAATTTTGGATTCTCGGCCACAATTGAAACCGACTGTGAAGCCTTTTACAATTTCATCTATATAGAGCAAAGCAGTTTGTTTCTGCCATATATTGGGTCTTCACAGTAAGAAGTGGGCTGATTTGGTTAATCGTCAACAATAACCCATATCGACCATACCTCGAGGCGTCCGTGGCAATCCTACTACAAAATCCATCGTTAGGTGTTCCCATTTCCACTCCTGAATCGAAGGTTGTAATAAATCGCGGGTTTCGATGTTCGCTTTTAACTTCTGTCGACACCGCAAACATTTAGATACAAACTCGCAATCTCTTCATACTTGGCCACCGTAAATGTTGTTTCAAATCTTGGTACATTTTGTACTTCCCGGATGTATTGAGACTCGAGGCATGTGCTTCTTTCATCAACTCGCTTAAGTTCTACCACATTAGGGACACACACTCGACTGAATTTAAGCACTAATCGTCAAGGTAAATCCCATTTTGGTTTTGTTTCCATTTCACTACATATTTTCGAGGCTGCCTCCATTTGTCGAGATCTTGATCTCCTCCAAGAATGCCTATTGAGCCATCATCCGCTTATTGTTGCTTTTTGTCCGTAGTATTAAGTCAATTTCCATCTTATTCAGTCCCCTATCAATTCTTACTTTCACAATAGACTCGCCATTTTTCCCATATTTTTCCTCGACTGAAAGTGCTCACATCACCATGTTACTTTTGCCAGATGATAGTGAAGCCGCAAATCATAGTCTTTAATGTTTAGCCATCATTACATGATATTCAACTCTTTGGGTGAAGAGGTATTTGAGGCTTTTATGATCAAGATAAATATCACAAGAAGTCCCATGATAATGTCGCCAAATCTTTAACGCAAAGACAACCGCCGCTAATTCGAGGTCATGTGGGATAATTTTTCTCATGGGGCTTGGTTTAAGCCGGGCGAGAGGCGATAACTCTTCCGCTCGCATAAGGACACAACCCATTCCCCTTATGCGAGGCGCCACTATAAATTACAAATCCTCGCTACTGATGGTAATGTAAGAATCTACAGAGTTAACTTCGCTTAACTCGAAAGCAAATTCTCTGCTCACCCATTCAAACGTTAATGCCCTTTCTTCGTTAAGTCAGAAGCGGTACAATCTTAGAAAAGTCTTGACAAATCTCCGATAATAACCTCGCTAGTCCCATAAAACCGCCAAGACTTCGCCATATTAGTCGGGGTCAGCTTTACTATTGCCTCAATCTTACTTGGATCAACTAAACTCATTCTTTAGTTATGACATGACCTTAAATGCCACTTCATGCGCCCAAAATTCACACTTCTTCAGCTTTTATGCATGACAATTTCTTTTCTCTGAGAGTTTGAGGATTCGACGAAGATGATTCTCATGAGCTTCTACATTCTAATAAATAAGGATGTCATCTATAAAGACCACTACAAACTCATCCAAATAAGGTTTGAAAACTTGCTCATCGATCCATAAATGTCAGCTGGTGCGTTTGTAACCCCAAAGGGCATAACCAAAAATTCATAATGACCAGAAGTGTTCTAAGGTCAGTTTTCTCGACATCTTCGCTTTTGACTTTCAATTGATGATACCCGACCAAAATCAATCTTAGAGAAAACTGCGCTCTCTTGTAATCGAACAAATAAATCATCAATTTCAGTGAAGGATACTTGTTTTTGATTGTTACTTTATTAAGCTCCAGAATCTATGCATAAACGAAGTGTCCCGCCTTTTCTTCTTCACAAACAGATCGGTGCACCCTGGAGAGACACTTGGACCTAATAAACCCTTTATCCAAGAAATCTTGAAGTTGACCCTTCAATTCTTCATTTCAGCCTAATGCCATTCGACACGGAGTTTTAGAGATGGGTCGAGTTCCGTGTAACACATCAATTGTGAATTCTATTTCACTTGGCCCACTAACTCTCCCTAGCCTTTGGGAAGACATCCTAAAGTCACAAACAACCTAATCGCAAGAATATTTTCATTCTCATCGGGCCTCCTGCAACATTACACGATACCCCATCCTTTTTGAATCAATTTGTAAGCCTTAGTCAGCAGAGATCACATATGGTGGTGATGTCACTTGACCTCGAAAATAGTTTTAACTCAATCGAGGGTGGAATTTAATTTGTTTCATTAGGCAATCAATGGTAGCCCCGATTCTCCCAACCAATCCATCCCCAAAATAATATCAAATGAAGTCATATCAAGTGGGACCAAGTTAGCATATACACGAGCATTTCCAATGAGAATTTCACAAGTAGGATAGATGTATACAGATCAAGGAAGTCCCTATAGGCGTATGTAACACACAAACATAGGCTAATTTATTTCGTATATCTAAGTTCTTTGCAAATTGCTTTGACATAAAAGAGCAGTAGAGCCGTAATCAAACAAAACATAAGCAGAGTGGCCATAAACTGAAATGTACCGACACTATCGTTGTTGCATTCTCAGATATCTCCGAACCAACGCAAACACCCTACCTTGCTTCATGGTGTCCTTGTTATTATTTGGTTTGACAAGGATTTGGCACTAGGAGTCTGTAGACCCAAATTGAAGCTTAAGGGCGCTTTACTATCGTTGTTGATTCCTTTGTGACTCCCTAATCAAATGTCCTCGTTTTCCACACCGAAACAAGCTCCACCAACCGATGACAAACCCCACGATGTTTCAACCCGCATTCTCGACACTCAGAGTTGAATCGAGATGTTGTACCGTGAAATTTCACCGCTTTATTTGGTGTAGTTGTTGATCCTTAGACCATTGAGTATTTTGCCTTTCCTTTCCATTCGAATCCGAGCCCGAGTAGCCAAATTTCTTCGCGATGACGCCCGCCTAAGACATCAACGACGCCGTAACTTCAAAACATTGATCCGATCCTCAATGGCATTCCGTAATCCTCCTCGACTTCCGCTTTTTGTACTGTGGTTCACTATGTGAGGTAAACCGAGCTAGTTCGCAACCGGGCTTCAGATCACCATGCTTTTGTTTTGTCTCAACGTTTCAAACTCGCCATTTCTTTGTCTCGCATGCTTTGAGGAAAATATTTGTCGAGAATAACACCAAGAACTCCGCCCCAAGTCAACTCAGATGCATTGTTCGTAAGCATCCACCACCTCCGCTCTCCTCTTCGTTGAAAGCTGCAAGTCGACTTTCGAACTTCAAGACAAGGGAAGACTTCAATAGTTTCTATCCCTAGCACCCATGCCTCCGCCTTCATCTGCTCAATTCTCCTTGAACGAAGGTGGTTTCATCTTTTAAACTCCCGTAAGTGTGATGGCACGATCCTCGTGAATATCTTGCATTACGGGGGTACCAAGGGTGGTGGTTGAGGTTGTTGTTGTCATGGTTGTCATAGAGTTTCAGCCATATTCTCATCATTCTTTCCATCCTATCCAACCGCACCGGTAGCATCTTCGCTCATCACCTTGTTCTCACTATAGTCTACAAACAAATCATTATACCATACACAAAGGTGTACAAGGAAGTCAAATTGTTAGCATTAGGTTAGCAGTAAATCATATCACGTTGTTATCATTCCTACTTTCCGTATGATGCCTACCACATTAGACATCCTACCAATGGATCCGGTGTGAGATAGCAACTCGTGCTCGATACCACTTGTCACACCCCAACCCCTTCTATAAGTTTGGGCATGACTTAAGGTAAATGCATGTAATAACCTCAGATGGTATAACACTGGGGGCCTGAACGGAAGCATTCAATTTAAAACGACATCTAGAAATATCCATTGAGCAACTATTAACAAGCCAGGACCATCTTAACATTGAACATAACATAGCATGCACACAAAAAGGAGGTTGCATAAACATTTACAATCCAGCCCAGGTTTTAGGCATACAAAACAATAAATACATAACCCTGACCAGCGATGTGGATACCAAAAATTCATTTAGAAAACTGATCTAATATGTAAGGGTTTCCTCCAGTGCCTGGTAATCCTTAGGCTGACAAAATGCATGAAGTGTGCTAGATCGGCTCCTCAAGCTGGTTCCTACAGAATCAAACAAAACTACAGAATGAGACAAGCTCAGTGAATAGTAGTGCGTAGTAATAAAATCACCATGTCCAGTAGTATGTGTATCCAAAACCAAATACTGAGATAACAGATTGGCCTATTGGGAGAAGTAGAGGCACGACGATAGCCTTTATAAGAGCCTTTGCTCGTGTAGCCTCATGGGCATAATAGGTAGCCTTAAGCACAACATGTAGCTCATACCAGATAGTCTTTTCGACTCAGTAGCCTTAAGACAACAGTAGCCTTGCGGCACAATGTAGCCTTTATGCACAAATAGTCTTTCGACTGTGTTTCAGCCTAGATCGACATATAAGTTATGATCTTATCTTACGTAGTGCGGATACATAAATATATGTAAAATGCACTATTACTCACAAAGGTTGTGGTGGCGATGAGTTCTCCCTGAGTGTGCCCTACACACAACATAACTAATAAATTAGTATTCTTTTCCTTTAAAATCGATTCACATGCCTCCACACTTTTATAAAGTCATAATCTCTTAAGACTCATCAGAAAAGAATATTCTAATAGCACCGAAGAGTCAAACACAAAAAACTGAACAAAATGTATTTTTGCTGAAACAGTCCTCCGCTCGAGCGTAGCTTTGTCCGCTCGAGCGACAAAGCAGTGCCGCCAAAATACCGATGGTCGATTTTACGCCGAGCGTGAAAGTTCTCCGGCCGAGCGACAGGTAAATTTTAGAAAACCGCTGAGGTGCATTTTTCACGCCGAAGCGTTCTCGACCTCCGCCGATGACGACTACCCAGATTCAGTAGCAACGATCTCAAGCCAAAATTCATCATTCAAACCCAATTTTTCATGCAATCATGATGAAATTCATGCAATACTTCTACTTAACAACACCACAACATGGAGGAAAGCTTAATCATGCCAATTTAAACCAAGTTAAAGGCTTCAACAAGCCAACACTTTCACAAATTCCATCCAATGTCCCAAATATATTCAAGTTCTACAAATTCAACAAAACATAGCACATAGTAGTAACATATTGGTATGAATTAATGCTATAGAAACAAAGATTGAAGTCCAAAGTGTCAAGGCACCAAATCAATGAGAAACCCTAATGGGCAAAACATAGATTATCCGTGAATCAACACAAGCTATAGATGAAATTCTTGAGAAGTTAAACTAGGAATTTGGTTACCTTAACCTCAATCTCCCAATCCTACTAATGGATGAGCTTCTTTTGGTGAGTCAAATTTATTTTCCCCAATTCTTCTCCTTCAACTCTCACGCCTCTTCCTTTCTTTCTCAATGTAAGCCCACGCTATCACAAATTTACAAGTCTTACATATATATATATATATATATATCAAGATATAAGAGCACAAAAGACTTAAATTCAATCGCTTTATGGTGCCAAAATAAAAATTTCACAGAAATCCCCTTATAGCTTAAAAATCATGTAGATTCCAAATATCAAATCAATTTCTGCAAATTAAATCTCTAAGATGCTCAATTTCCATTTTAAGTGATTCAAGTGTAATGTGACACGCTCTAATTCAATGTATAGAAACTCATATCTCTAAGTTCCATGCTCTTACTATATTTTCACATAGATTTTCACAATAACATTCAAAGACACAGAATAGGGGATTATAAAAACAGCAGAATCAGATATGAGGGTCGGGGTATTACAAAAACATTAGGTGCCCTTATTCCAGTTATTAGCCTAGATTTACTATGTGATGACAATACAAAAGTATAGACTAGATCGCCTAATTTGGAACAAAGCATTGCATATCCGCCGCTTGAAATATGGTTTGAAATTTGCTACCGCAAGTAGGCTAAAACACGATTTCAACGAGTTGTTCCAACTCAAACAATCCAACCTTCACCCACAGTGCATTCATGCAGCTTATATCACGTATAATTAGCCTCATGGCAAGCATGCCGTCATGGCAAACACTCACACGATGCAAAGATGCTAAAGCATAAAAGCTACCTAGTACTCCAAGCCAAAACAAACTAGTTAGTAATCATATGCATGATCCTAGTTCATGTTAAAATGGCAAATGCAACGACACGTAATGTCGCTAGAATACACTTGGCTAATCCTAGGATGGCATGTGAGATGCTACAAATAACACGTATTCAATTTGGAATTTGAAATACAATGCAATTAGCATGATGCGTTGAGCCTGGTGCACGCAAGACAAATCTATGGAAGCACACATGCATAGCATAAGGTATGCTAATTTAAATATGTCCTAATACTAACCATCAAAGGTAATAAAAGGAGAAAGAAGTGGGGGTTGGAAGACATGCATACACTCATCCACACTTATTACAAATTTGCCTCGCTTCTAAGGACCAAAAGAATAATACATTCAATAATGAATTAACTATCCTAGCTAATTAATTATTACAGACTCAACTAAATTAATTACAAATTAATTAATCTAAGAAAGCAATAAACAAATTTCGGGAGAGGGCTCGATGCATGCACGCCGCTTTCGCCGAAAATCCACTATCATGCCTAAGATGCCTCGCTTTTCCTCGCCGCCTCTCGAGGACTCCAAAGTCTCAGTGGTTTGCTTTATGGATGCCAGGACACCACCCCGGAAGGAGGACACCACCGGCCATGTAGGATGGTCACCAGCCACAACTTTGATCCATTGGCCAAGAATGGTGGCCAAGACTAAATGTGGCCTACGGACAAAAGTTTCTAGAATCGTTTGACAACAAAGAGAGGGCAATACTTGGCATAGCAATGCATTTCAAGCAATGTATGCACCAATCACATCCCTTATCATGTTTATGACTCAAAGGACATGAGCCTCGATTCTGACAACTAAACACGCATTTCCATGTTTGATGGCCCAAAGAATCAAGTGTGCATTTTCAATTTCAAATAAAATGCACACCAAATAACGACAAAAGGAGGCCCAATCTCTATCATACTTATTTCAAGAGGCCTAGCATGCATGCTTATGCAATGCAATCCTAAGCATGTTGGCTAGCATGCAACATGGAAATGCAAAGAGGCATACAAAACATGCAAGGCATGAGACAATGCAACCAACAAGCCTGCAAGGTACAATGTGGCTACATGCGAGCCAACATGTGACTTCATTCAATCATGCAAGTTCAAACATGCAACAACTCACCAATATGCTACTTACATACAAGGAGCATATGCAACAAGCAAAGAGATGGATTCTAAACATGATTTAGGCAAATTTAACTAGGCCTAAAACAAATGCTAAAAGCTCAAGAAATGGGACCAAACACACATACAAGGATGCATATGCTAGTGAGCCAACACTTAAGCAAACAAAGGCAACTTTCAAGCACACTTAAAAGAGGCTAAGCATGGACTAATGACATGCAATATAAGCTCTGAAATCATGTTAAGATGGTGCCAAACCAAGCAAACAAGATAGGCTAAACATGCAGCAATGGTCCAAAACTTAAGGCTAACAAGCCAAAACGCAAAAGAGCTATGCAATGGGAGCCTTGGTCGACCAAAACAGCCAAGGACAGACCTTAAACATGGCAAAACAAATACGAAACTTCACAAATCTAGGCCTAATACATGCTTGAATAAGGGTTAAAACCTAGGTGCTTGTTAAGGCAACAAAATGGCATTACAAGGCATCTAAGCAAGCATGGTGTACGAAAACCAGCTAAAAATAGAGGCATATTATGACATAATAAGCACAAATATCAGCTAAGGCATGGCCAACACACACTTAAACATGGTGCTCCCTCAAGAGGCAAAAATGGCCCTTTTCAAGGACAACAAGGAGAGGGGTGGCCCTCCTTCAGAGGACCTCAGGCATCCTCACCCCTAAAATCCCTCAAGATTTTAGTGGTGAGGAGGCCCAAACACTATGGTCCCGGAGCTCACACAAAATAGCAGAAAACAAGGGTCAAACAAGGTTTAAGAGGGGTCAAACAACCTCAAACCACAAAATACTCTGAACAAACTATTTAGAGGCCTTAAAAACAGAACTTTTATGTGTTATATGCAAAGCCAAAAAACAGTTGCAAGATAGGTAGAAAAGCTTTGCAAAAATGGGGAATAAAGGGACAAGCTTCTTACCCTTGAAGATCCTCTTCAACAATGGAGCTCCAGTAGCCTCTTTAAGTTGAAACCAGCTTCAAAACTCTAAAAACAACTCTCAAGCGCCTCAGCTCCAAGAGATGGTGTGATGGTGGGTGTTTGTGAGCAAAAATGAGACAAAACACACACTAGAGAGATATAGAGATAGGATATGAACCAAACCCTAACCCTAGAACTCAAACCCTAAAATGGCTGCCTAAAATGTCTAACCTCTTGCAACAAGAGAGAAGACCTCTCTTCATAGAGCTTTTTGTCTTGTAAAACTTACAAGACAAGCTTCTAAAGAGAGAGATCCCTCCATACACTAGTTGTGACAAAATATCTGCAAAAGCAGATGCACGAGGCCTCCGCCAAAGATGCAATTGATAAAAAGATAGCCTGCCGGCCATCTATAGTGCCGCCGGGCCAAACATTTGGCCGGTACAAAACACACCCGGTGGCCTCAAGCCGTGGTCGGTGATGGGCGGGATGGTCTATAAGCCCCACCGCTTCCTCAAAGGCAAAACACAAGTGTTTGGTGTCAAACCAACCACGAAACAGTCGAGTCGAGAGATCGTGAGGCAAGGCGCGCTGCCAAGGCCTCCGGGAACTCAAGACGAACACAAACAAGGGTGATCATTGAGTGTTTAATCAGTGACGTCCAAGTCTTGAGGACGGTCAAAATGGGTGTTCAGCTGTTCTCTTGATAGAACTCGAAAGTCATAACAATGACGGGAGTGAATGTCAAAGCCCAGAGACGACCCATTTTTGACAAGGCCGAAGACTTAGACAAACATGCAAGACAAGCAAGACATGCGCCCGAAGGCAGAGGCAAAATGCAAGACAATGCAAGAGGCCGCGCATAACTTATGATCATGCAAAGAAGAGTCAGAACGGCTAACACATGCTAATCGCTTTTAAGCTAGCATACACCAAACTACACTACAATGCAGAAGGATGTAAGAGAATTATGCAATTTCAATACGCCTCACGGAGGATACAATACTGTCGGCTCGGGTTCGTTCCACCACCAAATGAACCGTACATACAATATCGTGCCTGCAAAGAAAACAACTTAACAGGTACAATGTTGTTAGCAACATGCATGACAATGCAAAAATGAATGCAAAATGATATGCAATATATACAAAACTATGTATAAACAATGCAAAAGAAAATGCAACGCAATTGAATCATGATCCAATCATGAGTGGTTCGAAACCACACATATGTCAAATAGATTGATGGAGGTAACAAGTCAGTCTACCATAGAACGATCAATAGAACTATGAGTAATGTAGACGGACACAAGAACGAGTATTGGGGGGGAATGACATAAGTGGGGAAACGACCCGCTGGGGAGAGGACAATGATCCTAATGCTGGATGCAAAATTACACTACAATGTAATAAATATAATGGATATGCTGGGAAAATGGCAATGGATATGGCACGCGAGCCAAACAAAATCCTGCCTAGGAAGCATGTACGCATACAAGCCACGGCTAACATAGAACAGCACATCGAACTATGCTTCACGAGAAGTATGGGCATATACCGCATCAAGCTCAACATGGAAAGGCGCAAGCCATAGATGGAAGTGATGCAAGAATGCATGCAAGCTACAATGCAATATGCACAAATATGCAATGGAATGGAATATGTACAATGGATATGGCCCTCGGGCCAAACCAAATCTTGCCTAGGAAAGGCATGTACGCATACAAGCCGCGACTAACATAGAACGGTCTACTGAACTATGCTTTGACGTGAAAAGTATGGGCACATACCGGACCAAGCTCAACATGGAAAGGCGCGAGCCATAGGCTGAAAGTGATGCAGTGAATGCATGCAAACTACAATGCAATATCTACAAATATGCAATGGAATGGAATAGAATACAATGGATATGGCACGCGGGCCAAACCAAATCTTGCCTAGGAAAGGCATGTACGCATACAAGCCGCGGCTAACATAGAACGGTCTATTGAATTATGCTTTGACGTGAAAAGTATGGGCACATACCAGATCAAGCTCAACATGGAAAGGCACAAGCCATAGATGGAAGTGATGCGGTGAATGCATGCAAGCTACAATGCAATATGCACAAATATGCAATGGAATGGAATATTTACAATGGAAATGCATTACAATGCAGTATGATGCAATGGCTATGATTGCAGTCTTCTCTATTCTCCCAATAGGGCGATATACTAGGTTGGTTCAGTATCCAGAACTGAGGCGCAGACATGCTGCCTCAACCTATGGGGCTTCCATACGGATTTCAAGCCGAGGATGCACCCCTGGGTATTTATACTAGACTTTCGTCTCGAAAATCCCGAACCTTTACATTCTAGGCATAAGCCATTCAAACTCTAGCTTCCACCGTCCCAGTTGGTCTCCTAGGAACTGACCGCAAACACAGGCATGTGGTTTTACCAGACCACCGGAAGTCGTTCGGGCACGACAAACACCAAAGGAATTACACCTTTAGAGGATTTAAGGTCTCCTAGACCAGGATGCAAAATGTATGCATGACATTGCATGTTTTTTTTTTTTTGTTTTTTTTTTTTTTAAATGCAAATGCAAATGCAAATGGTGCATGATTTTTTTGAAATGAATGCAAATGATGCATGATTTTTTTTGTAATGCAAATGGTGCATGAGATGCATGTTTGCATGGAATGCGCGACAACGCAAGTTGCCAGAAATGCATTACAATGCATGAATTTTGATGCACGGCGACGTGCAGCTTGAGATGCATGAATTTTTTTAGAATGCGCGGCAACGCGCGACTTTAGAATTGCATGACAATGCATGAATCTTAAATGCGTGGCAACGCGCAGCTTAGGATGCATGACAAAGCAAATGAACTGTGCACACCAAGGCATCGAAGGTCTTGCACCTTCCGAGGATTTAAGGTCTCCTAGACCGGGTATGCACAGGAAATGCATGACAATGCAAGTGAACTTGAAATGCGCAGCAATGTGCGGCTTAGGATATGCATGACAATGCAACCGAGCGGTTTTAAGGTCTCCCCAGACCAGGCGGGGTACAAAACAATGCGAGCAAGGTGTACACAATAGCGCGAACAATGAATGCATGCCAGATGCAACGAAATGCGCAGAATAGCACGATTGAAATGCGGTGCGCAAGGCAGTGCAATGCGCTAAACGGCGTAATTGAATTGAAATGCACATGGGGCGACTTTTGAATCTCATAAAGGACAAAAGGATACCAAAAAGGATACGCCTTGCACATATTTGAGTGCCACGCACAGAAGACACGGTCCGAGGTCCAAACGGAGGCCGGTTGAGCTTTGGAAATGCATTGTTCTTGCACTATCTTGAACAATGAAGGCCCCAAACCACAAATCTGACCCAAACAAGGTTGTAGAAGGCTCACCAGCCACATGGGGAGGCCACCGGCTATCCACTGGCCACAGAAAAACATCACCGGCCAAACATTTGGCCGGCCGGCCAAAAATGTAGCTGACCGGCCAAAAGTGCCTGAATCGGGGCAATTTTGACTTTTCACCTTGGGCCTTTTAAAATAGGGTTCCAAACCCTATTCTTTTCGTTCTCTCTAGCCGAAATCCTCTCCTCCTTCTCTCGGGCATTTTCCCACCTTTGCTCCGTGTTTTTCTCGTGTTCTAGACACTTTTTCATTGTTTGATTCATGAACCCTCCTCGTTTCACGTTTTGAACCTAACAAATCTCATTTTCTGTACTTTTCGCCCACCACTGATTTGTTTCCTCGAAGTTTCTCTCGATCTTCCCACATTTTCACATTTCGCTTTTTCCGCCATTTTTCACCCTCCTAGGGTTGACTTTTGTTGACTCTTCGCATTCTAGCCCTGCTTTTTTTTCACCATTTTCCTCATCACATTTGACATGGTTGACATATTCCACGTAGGGACTCCCGATCACGAGATGGATCCCGGGGTTGAGCTCCTCCCTTTGAGCGTCCGTCCCTTCGACCTGGCGACCTACCGGCTGGCGATTCATGTCTTGCCTCCTGATGGACTTCGCTGCTTTAGAGCTGACCGGCGTGCCACGGACTCTACTGCCATGAGCCAAGATCTCATGTATCCTTCGGCGCTTCTGAGGTATAGTCTCCCCTCTTTGTTGCTTTCCACAATGTAGAACATTTAACTGCCATAGTTAATTATTTCTTTAACTGCTTAGCCCGAATACACTGATTTACTGTATACTGTAGTTGACTGTAATCATCCTTGCAACTGATATCTGTTTGAAACTGAACATGCACGCACACACTGCACTTGCCCTGCCGTATCTACACTGAACCATGCAAACACACTGACACATCGCATGTTGTAGTTTTCTGTACGCACACTGGCACCCGGTATTCGTTGGAACTTGAAAACGTACACACACGCTATATTTGTACCGAACCACCCAAACACGCTGACACATCACACGTTGTAGTTCACGGTACGCACACCGGCACCCGGTATTCGTTGGAATTCGAAGACATGCACACATGCTGTATTTGTCACCAATTCTGAATGCATTTCAAAACTGTATATTTTATGTTGCTTCGCCACGGTTTGCTTTTGAATAGGGAGATTCCCATACCGTCTGCGGGTATGGGAATGTTGTTGCGAGAGATTGGTACATGGAGCTGCCGGACGCCGTTCGTCACATCGTGGACCAGGCCGGCTTCGGTGCATTCTGCAGGGGACTCCTCCGTCTTACCTCATGTAGACCTCTCCTTGCTGCTCTAGTGGAGAGATAGTGGGACACCACCAACTCGTTCCACCTTTTTGCTGCCGGGAAGATGACGATGATTCTGCCGACTTCGATGCCCACAGGCATCGGGGTAGGGGGTGATCCGATCCCCTTCGATACCGATATAGACGAGTGGACTGCCGCTCAGATCTATTTGCTTGGCGAGGTGCCGCCTCTCGCCTGTCCAGGCTTCATCTGATATTCCTGGTTTGAGGTGTAGTTCAGGGTCTAGCCCGCATTGATGGAGGAGGCTCCGATGACTCAGAGGTCAGGAGCAAGACGTATGCAGTTTTTTGATGTTCTGGGATGACTATTTCGCCGACCGAGCTTAATACTGCCCTTGTGCTTGCTCAGCACTCTAGTGGACGTCACCCGGATTTCGGACTATGATTGGGGGGGCGCTGCTCTGGCCACACTCTATGGGTATATGAGCTCGCGTGGCAATGACAGCTGTTCTGGGCTACCGGGCGTGTTTGGGAGGTACATTTTTTCTCGCTATATTTTTTACTACTTCTCGTACTCAATCAGATTTCTCGCATACATTTTTCTTTTCGCTTTTTTTCGCTTTCACTTTCAGACCAGATCGTATTCTCAGATGCACATAATCGTAGTCTCGCTTTTACTCGTCAGATAATCGCATAATACCACACACACACATACTCTTTCTTTACACCGACCGCATAATCGCCACATCGCATAATCGCATAACTCACCGCTCATATTTCGCTTATTTTGCATTCTCGCTTTGTCTAATAGGCGACAGGTATTTCCTCGCAGCTTGTGGCCTACGCCACTTTTCTAGGCCGCCCTGGCCTCGATATAGAGACCTTCGCCGTCCCGCTTCGCGACGCTCGACGCGAGGTGTGTGCAGAGACCGGGGAGACGCTTCATCTTCTTCCGCCGCCATTTTGACACCATCACCGCCACGAGGTATCGCTCATTTTTAGAGTTTGTTTAAGCTTCGCCATCAGATATCAATGATAGTAGATAACGAATTGCCTTTCATTTTTCAGATCACCTGGTGGCCTTGGGCCCCACTGCCGGCTGAGATTTGGGAGCGATTCGCGAGTGCGGTAGAGACTACCCGGTTCAGGGTCCTCTTGGAGGGACCAGTCTGTCGAGCCTGGTACCTAGGCGAGCGCTTCTTGCGCCAGACCCTGGGTTTACCGGAGTAGATAGTCCCAGCTCCCCCCCCTGAGGACATGAGGGAGACAGAGAGGTACACTCTCGAGCAAATGGCAGAGTATACGATCGGCTGGGATACGATACGCCACAGGAGCATAGGTGACTACACGGAGTTCATCCGGACCTTCCTTATGCGACCTCGAAGCAAGGGTCACGAAGCCGAGAGAGAGAGATTCGCAGGCCGACCAGTAGCAGCGCAGTAGGGACATTGAGGAGTGCTCTGTCCAAGCGGGAGAGCGAGCTGGAGAGGGCGGGGCTAGTTGACCAAAGATCGCCTCACTTTATGACGCATGACAGAGGCGGCGGGGCGATTTATTAGATCCCCATTGCTCCTCCTCTGGCTGATCATGAGTTGGTCGGATTCCATGACTTGCCTCCGGTATGTACTACTGCATTCTTGTACAGTCGTTTCATTTCAGTTTATTTGATATTCCATAGAATATTGATGCATCTGATATTTCTACAGGCCTCCTCCGAGTACACCTGGCAGTCATTGGAGTTGAGTGCCTCCCTGATGGGGATGCTGCAGTGGACTTTTGACCTCCTGGCCCTCTACAGTATTCCGGTATGTTCTTTCTGACCACAGTCTCAAACCATACATAAACTGTTTGACATAATCTGATGTATAATACAACACTTCATAGACTGCTCACGGCATTCACACACTGTATTCTGTATTGATTCACTGCTCACAGTATACTGATGCATTTGCCTTTTTATGTTTTTCAGCCTCCCTTCTAGATTCCCACTGTAGGAGGTGCTCCAGCCGGACCTTCCATTCTTGCTCGAGGGAGAGATGAGGAGGGCAGAGTATTTCCCCGCACCAAGGCGGGGCGCACTCATGCTGGGAGTAGCTCCCGGGCTCCAGTTCTAGACGATGATGACGATGAGTCAGAGGCAGAGGTGAAGGCAGAGGTGGAGTCATCTGAGGAGGAGACTGGGGACGGCTCGGGCTCGGGCTCAGACAGTGATGCTCCTGAGGATGCTCCTGGACCTTTGTCCAGGAAGAGGACTAGGACAGACTCCCAAGCCTGAGATCTCTTCATGTTGACACAGACTTTTGCCCTTTTTTTTTGTACTTTTTTTTTATTGGTAGTTAGAGTACCTTATATTGCCGTAGGCAGATTTTTGTTTCCAAAACTATGCACTTGGAAAGATGATGAAATGAAACAAACTTTTTGTCTAAAAAGTGTTACATTTGTATATCTCATACATTGCATTGCATTGCATCATGCTATATCATATTACACCTCAATGTAAGTGAAATTGATCTGTTGCCTGAAAATTGAGCACTTATACTGTAATAATCAGATAACCAACCAGTCAATAGCAAAACAACCCAAGCAAACCAGAACTTAACTTGAACACACAAATATCATACTGCTAGATTAGTCAAAGATGTTTATAATGCAAAGACTTGCTCATTCTTGTACAACAAACCCCTAACAAACAGCCTAATCGACAAGACGGACTACTTAAAGTCGAATCCTGTCAAGTTGAAGCGACTTAGATGCCCCAAATTTTCCTTTTCTTCTTTTGCTTCAAGATAGATGTAGAGAATGGCACAAGACTCGAAAGCATAAACGATTTTTTGAAATAGAGAAGGGTTTTGCAATTGGGGTATCGAGCCTAGAACTAAGCACAGCGGGAAAGACTCAAACAAAAGGTGCACGACCTAAACACAACGAGACACACTCGGAAAAGATTCAAGAAGAAAGTTGAGATAAACAAGACAAAAGACACGACACACGGACGTGTTTACAAAACAAAAGACCTCAGATCTCGAGGAGCCAGTTCCTCCGGGTATTATTCCCACCCTTTCTGATTTGTGATTCTCACATCACTCGGCCCTCAGGCTCGGTTTTTCTCTCAAAACCCTATTCCTCGTTTTTCTCTCAACTTACACCTCTCTATTCTTTATTCTCTCATTTTTCATCCCTCCCCAGGGTGATCAATGGATGAATAGAAAGTCGCGGGTTCACCCGCAACACTGTTAGCTCGTGGCTGTTTCTTCCGGTAACGTCGGGTCGGGGTTCCGGATAGGGAAAGCTTCTTTCGGCGAATAGGGTGCCTTTCTGGCGAATATGTTGATAGCGGGGAAAGACAAAACACCTGACTCAACTGTCCCTAGTTTATTACTTTGACCATTTTTTCTATTTTCTTCCTACTAAAACAGTTTTGACCAAAATGAGAGTCGGATTAACATACTTGTTCAATTTTTGATTTGAAGGTCATGCAAATCAGGCTGTAAGCACCGAAAATTTTCCTTTTCGGGTCCAAGAAAATGGTCCAGTTTTGGAAAATGAAATAGTTTTCGAGAAAATAGTTAACCTCAGTAAAAATTTTCAAAAACTATTTTTTGCAAACGGTCAATGCTCAACGAGCATGGAGCCTACCCTCGAGACGCGCAACCTCGGATCAGAGGCAATGGAAAATTGCCCCTGGCTTGAAGGGGGTACATGGCAACGGAAAGTTGCCCCTGGTTTGGACGACAACTAAGGGCAAGTTATGGCAATGCATGGCAACGGAAAGTTGCCCCTTGTTTAGATGATGCCGCCGCATTTTGTAAACGGTCTTTGTTAGTGGTGACTGAACTCTGAAGACAATGGTCTGAACCAATATATAGACACAGTCACTATAAGAGCAATGGTGGTTGGACTTCAGGATGAAGTTGTCTATGTATCCCAAACATGGGAATCAAGCCTACGTAGTTCACGGTTGTCACAACTGAACTGTCGGATTTAGAGAAGGCAAGGATGATAAAAAACCATTACATGAACTAAGGCGCTATGAAAGCGTTGGGGGCTGGACTTCAAGATGAAGTTGCCTACGTATCCCAAACATGGGAATCAAGCCTTACGTAGTTCCGGTTAAGGTACACTCCTGTATTGTAACCTTCACTTTTTAGGCTCTGTTTTGCCAAGGTGCCGATGCGGTTTTCACCTTAAGTAGCTTTTTTCTTCTCTTTTTTTGTTTTGTTTTGTTTTGTTTTTTTTTTATATGTTTTTTTTGCATTTTTGTATTTTTCTCTTTTTTCTTTGTATTATTTTTCTTCTTGCTCTAACTTTTGCTTGGGTCGCCCTTCCGGGTTTTCGGCCCAGCGAGCCTCTCAAAGGGTAAAAGTGTAACAAGTCCATGCCAAATGGTTTTGAGATTGAAGCCTCTCTGTATCCAGAAGAGTGACTATTGTGTTGATTTGCAGAAGAATCAATCACGGTTGCTTCACGAGCCTCTTCCGGTGAGATCTGATCTTCTTGATTTCATTTTGGTGCCTCTTGTTCGAGGGCGGCTTCAAATTGGGCCACACGGGCCTTACATGGTGGTTGACTGTTGAACGTTATGAACGGATTCCAAGTTCGAAACAGATAGATTGAATCTTGAGGCTGAGAGCGATCCTAGGCTGGACAATCTCAAGATTGATTCCACACAGTTCTTCACAGGATCGCGCAAAACATTTTGTTTTTGAAAGTTTTTAAGAAAGCGACAAATCGTCACAATAAGATAGTGTAGAACCACCGATCAAACCAGTGGTCCTTCTCAAGACTACTACCGACGGGCATGATTTCATTCATTAAGGGTTTAGCACGCCTCTCTTTCTCTCAAATTGATCAAAGTTTTGCAAAACCCGAGGAATTCCTTCATCTTCGTTTTTATCACCGCAGTGTTCAAAAAGGTTTTTTGAAAAACTTAGGTCATTGTAATGATTTTCAGGGCACAAAAGAGCAGGTAGAACGTACTATCGTTCCATTCACCTCCTCTAGCACAACTAGCTCAAACTGACAGCAAGCACGAAAACGAGATAACCACAGCTGTTTCATTCAGATTTCCTGGTGCAATTGGCTCCACAGCAGAGACAGACTCAAAAGAAAACAAAAAACGGGTAATTACAAAGTAAAACGGTGTTCGAGGCAACAACCCTGGAATCACCTGGCATTCTATACAAGGGGACCGACTTGCTACAGCAAGACAGACCCGTGAACAAAAAGGATTGACTCAAGACAATGAGACAGACTCAAAACAAAACAAAGAACTGATTCGACACCCAAGCTAGAATTTACAAAACTAGCATTCACAGATGCTCAAAAATGCGTGCCAAACGCCACATCCAAAATATACCAAGCGCCGCCCGCAGGTGGTTCACTCTCTGATTACATACTCGCAGTATCAGTGTCCTCAAAATCCAATAACTGGGTAGTAACGGACTTGGCTAAGGTGGGCGAGAGGATAACCTCGTTGTCAATCAAATCCTATACCTCATGACGGAGGCGGAAGCAATTATCGGTAGCGTGCCCGGTTTGCTGGTGGTACGCGCAATACAAAGCAGCATCATGTGTAGCAGGGAGATTCTTCGGGAGAGGCCGAGGCTCCAAGGGTTTAAGATGCCCTATCTCGGCAAGGATTTGAAGGGCCTTTGATAACGGCATGTAGAGAGCATGGAAGACCATGCGCCTCCAAGTGTATTTTGAAGCTCGAAAGCACTTTGCTAGACGACTAGCTTAACTGCCTGCAGTGCGGCCTTGGATTTCTGATCCTTCCCGGGTGCAGGGTTGGGAGCGGAAGGAACTGTTCTGGCATGACAGGGCCTATCCCGACTTTCTAACTGACTTGAACTACCCTCAGGTGGAGTGGGGAAAGCATCCTCCCCAGCTTTTGTCACAACTGCAGATATCTGTTGCTTGATCATCCCCCCGACTTTCACAGCCTCGACTGCCCACAGCAGTTGTTCGATGGGATCGGCATCTGTCTTCATTTTGTCCTTACCTTTGGCCTCAGCCTGATCGAGGGTTTGGGTCGATGTTGATATGTCATTGCCATTGTTGGAGGCCATTTCCGGTTGGCTAAGTTCAATCACAATCCGTCCCAATAGCGGGGGCTCCTGGGGTACAAAACTCCTGGCATATGGTGCAGCTGGTGGCGAAGCTGACATTCCATAGGCAAGATTCGCCACGGACCTCTGGAGATCACCTATCATCCCCATCAGCTCGAATGTGGTGGGCTCGCAAGCCTGATATAACTGGGGCCTGCATCGTGCGAATAAAGCACCTGGTGGAGGCGGCATATCAACATTGGTTGCACTTTGTAGAGTGATTCCTTGATCTAGTGCAGCTGTCATAACCACAATCTCCTCCGAATTCTGCGTCATCACAAGTCCTGCCTCAGCAAGGGGGAACACTAACTATTCTGGATCAACTCCCTGAACTGAAAGGGAAAACAAACAGCATTTCAGCCCAAACGGATCAAACACAGTGCATGAACAATCAGATTTACTATCGATCAAGGTCCCCGTAATCACCGACATTACTACCCCAAAATGTCAATCGCACACCCATAGATATAACTGATTCTCACAAACCGACATCGTGTCCCTGTTCGATATTTGAACTTGCAACCGATATGTGCATTCTGTGAGATACACTCTAAAAGTACACAGCAACTAAGAGAGCTAAAATACCCCTATGTTGGGGTAGGGTTTTCCTGTCCTATTTTGTCAGGAGCTAGGGTTTCACCATGCACACAGCAGTTTCAAACAACCTAACATCAGGTAGGCAACCTGTCCTAGTTTGGAATGGTCACTATGGATTCCGAATATGCACTAGGTCGAATGGTCAAAAAGGGTGCCCCGGTAAAACTGGGGTTTGTGTTCACATGCTATCAGAGCCCACAACCAACAAATTTTATGGTCATGCCTTGACAAGACAAGCCTCCGGCAAACCGTTCAAGAATGGCAGATGGCAAACACGGTGTCCTAGGCGCACCAATGCACATGCAATGCAAAGAAACACAAAAGTGGAATCAAAACAGGATATCACAAGTTCGAGTCAAGCTCTCTAATTCCCCAATAGAGTCGCCAAAAACTGTAGACGCGCCCTTGGGCCTCACTCTACAGTTCAGACTCGATTTTTGTTGTGGTTCTAAATTTGAACCAAAGAGTCCAAATCCGGCAAATCGTTTTGAGAAAAACAGATTTTTAGAAAAGAA
The DNA here is from genome assembly GCA_025200525.1 of Camellia lanceoleosa. Classification (NCBI taxonomy): domain Eukaryota; kingdom Viridiplantae; phylum Streptophyta; class Magnoliopsida; order Ericales; family Theaceae; genus Camellia; species Camellia lanceoleosa. Next base: position 25,938,560 of record CM045770.1, read on the forward strand.
GTGCCAAACATGGACTGCTTTGCCAGATACAGAGTCGCCACCTAAATATTTTTTATGGGGGAATTTAGGAAACCCCGACTGCACTAAAGGCCACGGTCCGCCATCACCAAAGTTGCCTCGGGAACTTGGGTACGATTGGGGAAGGTCAGCTATGAACACCCCCTCTCGCCCGATCAAAGATCGGCCTCTACTAACCATGATATCTTGTTTTGAAAACATTAGGTGCCCTTATTCCAGTTATTAGCCTAGATTTACTATGTGATTCGCACAACACAAATGTATAGACTAGATCGCCTAATTTGGAACAAAGCATTGCATATTTGCTCGTTTGAAAGATGGTTTGAAATTTGCTACTCACAAGTAGGCTAAAACACGGATTTCAACGAGTTGTTCCAACTCAAACAATCCAACCTTCACCCACAGGCATTCAGGTAGTTATATCACATAAGCAATTAGCCTCATGGCAAGCATGCTATCATGGCAAACACTCACACGCATGCAAAGATGCTAAAGCATAAAAGCTTGCCTAGTACTCCAAGCCAAAACAGAAACTAGTTATTAATCATATGCATGATCCTAGTTCATGTTAAAATGGCTAATGCAACGCATACAGAATGTCACTAGAATAGACTCCGCTAATCCTAGGATGGCATGTGAGATGCTACAAATAACACGTATTCAATTTGGAATTTGAAGTACAATGCAATTAGCATGATGAGCTGAGCCTGGTGCATGCAAGACAAATGTATGGATGCACGCATGCATAGCATAAGGTATGCTAATTTAAATATGTCCTAATACTAACCATCAAAGCAGGTAAGTAAAAGGGATAAAGAAGTGGGGGTTGGAAGACATGCACACACTCACCCACACTTATTACAAATTTGCCCTCGCTCGGAGGGACCAAAAGAATAATACAATTCAAATAATGAATTAACTATCCTAGCTAATTAATTATTACAGACCAATTTAATTAATTAAGCAAATGAATTAATCTAAGAAAGCAATAAACAGCAGACTTGGGGAGAGGGCTCAATGCATGCATGCTCGGTTTCGCCTGGGAATCCATTGTCATGCCCAAGATGCCTTTGTTTTCCCTGCTCTGCTCCTCTGAGGACTGCCAAAGTCTCAGGGTTTGCTTTATGGATGCCAGGGGACACCACCGGCTGAAGGAGGACACCACCGACCATGTAGAATGGTGACCAGCCACAACTTTGATCCATCGGCCAAGATGGTGGCTTGGTCGGCACTAAATGTGGCCTACGACAAAAAGTTCCTGCAGAATCTGGTTTGACAGCAGCAGAGGGCAATACTTGGCATGGCAATGCATTTCAAGCAATGTATGCACCAATCACATCCCTTATCATGTTTATGACTCAAAGGGACATGAGCCTCGATTCTCGGACAACCAATCACGCATTTCCATGCATGATGGCCCAAAGAATCAAGTGTGCATTTTCAATTTCAAATGAAATGCAAACTAAATAAACGCACAAGGAGGCCCAACCTCTATCATACTCATTTCAAGAGGTCTAGCATGCATGCTTATGCAATGCAATCCTAAGCATGTTGGCTAGCATGCAACATGGAAATGCAAAGAGGCATACAAAACATGCAAGGCATGAGACAATGCAACCAACAAGCATGCGAGGTACAATGTGGGCATTTAAGCATGCGAGCCAACATGTGACTTCATTCAATCTGCAAGTTCAAACATGCAACAACTCACCAATATGCTACGACATACAAGGAGCATATGCAACAAGCAAAGAGATGGACTTAAACATGATTTAGGAAGCTCTAACTAGGCCTAAAACAGTGGCCAAAAGCTCAAGAAATGGGACCAAACACACATACAAGGATGCATATGTTAGTGAGCCAACACTTAAGCAAACAAAGGCAACTTTCAAGCACACTTAAAAGAGGCTAACCATGGACTAATGACATGCAATATAAGCTCTGAAATCATGTTAAGATGGTGCCAAACCAAGCAAACAAGATAGGCTAAACATGCAGCAATGGTCCAAAACTTAAGGCTAACAAGCCAAAATTCAAAAGAGCTATGCAATGGGAGCCTTGGTCGACCAAAACAACCAAGGACAGACCTTAAACATGGCAAAACAAATACGAAAGCTTCACAAAGCTAGGCCTAATACATGCTTGAATAAGGGTTAAAACCTAGGTGCATGTTAAGGCAACAAAATGGCATTACAAGGCATGTATGCTAAGCAAGCATGGTGTACCAAAACCAGCTAAAAACAGAGGCATATTATGACATAATAAGCACAAATATCAGCTAAGGCATGGCCAACACACACTTAAACATGGTGCTCCCTCAAGAGGCAAAAAAATGGCCCTTTTCAAGGACAACAATGAGAGGGGGTGGCCCTCTCCTTCTTAGGACCTCAAGGCACCATCCTCACCCCTAAAATCCCTCAAGATTTCAGTGGTGAGGAGGCCCAAACACTATGGTCCCGGAGCTCACACAAAATAGCACAAAACAAGGGCCAAACAAGATTTAAGAGGGGTCAAACAACCTCAAACCACAAAATACTCTTAACAAACTATTTAGAGGCCTTAAAAAAAGAACTTTTATGTGTTATATGGAAAGCCAAAAAATAGTTTCAAGATAGGTAGAAAAGCTTTGCAAAAATGGGGAATAAAAGGACAAGCTTCTTACCCTTGAAGATCCTCTTCAACAATGGAGCTCCAGCAGCTTCTTTAAGTTGAAACCAGCTTCAAAACTCTAAAAACAACCCTCAAGGGTCTCAGCTCCAAGAGATGGTGTGATGGTGGGTGTTTGTGAGCAAAACTGAGACAAAACACACACTAGAGATATATAGAGATAGGATATGAACCAAACCTTAACCCTAGAACTCAAACCCTAAAATGGCTACCTAAAATGTCTAACCTCTTGCAACAAGAGAGAAGACCTCTCTTTATAGAGTTTTTTGTCTTGTAAAGCTTACAAGACAAGCTTCTAAAGAGAGGGGAGTCAAATGCATGCCAGCTGTGACAAAATATCTGCAAAAGCAGATGCACAGTAGTCGGCCGGCGAAAGATGCAATTGACCAAAAAAAGATAGCCAGCCGGCCATCTATAGTGCCGGCCAGCCAAACATTTGGCCGGTGGCCACAAAACATAGCCGGTGGCCTCAAGCCATGGCCGGTGATGGGTGGGGATGGTCTACAAGCCCTACCCTGCCTCTCAAAGGCAAAACACAAATGTTTGGTGTCAAACCAACCACGAAATAGTCGAGTCGAGAGATCCTGAGGCAAGGCGCGTTGCCAAGGCCTCCGGGAACTCAAGACGAACACAAACAAGGGTGATCACTGAGTGTTCAATCAGTGATGTCCAAGTCTTGAGGACGGTCAAAAATGGGGTGTCTACAGTGTGACACATAACAATGCGAAGGGGATGCATAACAATGCAACCTAAGTGTAATGCATAACAATGCGGAAGGGAGGCATGACAATGCAAACTAAGTGTGACGCATAACAATGCGGGTGGAAGTACGCATAATAATGTAAGCAAAACGAGCGTGTCAACACAAGTAGTGAGTGCATAACAAAGCAACAAGTGGTGTGCATAACAAATGCAAGAGAGGAAAGTGTGCATAACAATGCGAGAATGAAACATGTGTGACAACGCGTGTGAAAAGTGCAAGATGATGCAAAAGAAATGCGCAACTTCAAATGTATGTTTGAAAGGAAATGCAGAAAGAGGAAATGTAAGCCTTGACAAGCATAATTCAACCATAACCTCCGATTTACCTCTCGGAAGGGTCATAACATACTTAAAAAGGATACACCTCGCTCTTTGATAAGTGACGATGAGCCATGCATCGAAGACTTGAATCGAAGTTACGCAGGAACATTTTCGCGCCGAAAAAGTGTACTTTTCTTGCCCTTTCCTGAAAGAAAAGAGCTTCAATCACCACCAAAACACACAGAAAGAACAATGGAGCTCTAAAGATCACTCAGGAGGGTGGCCGACCAGTTATATCAGTGGCCGACCAGTTGTTGCCTACCAAAGTGGTCGGCCGACCAGAAAAACTGGCTGGCCGACCAGTTTACCAAATCTGGGACAATTTTGTCTTTTTAAGGCCGGATCTTTAAATGGATAGCTCCAAATCACTTTTGCTCACACCTCCAAGGCCGAAATACATTTCTCTCCATCCCTAGATCCTTTTCTCTCTCAGATCTGCACTTTATACGTGTTTTCCAATGCCCCACGCGATGTTGTTTCGCGAAAACTTTCAATTCTCTTTGTTTTGAACCGATTAGAATTTGTTTTCGGAGCTTCTTTCTCCATTTCCACCACTTGAGGTAAGTTTGTCTCGAAGTTTGGCACCTTTTCCTGAGCGTTGACTTTTGTTGACTTTTTCTCTTCCCAAGAGTTGACTTTTGTTGACATTTTACAATTTTGGCTCATTTTGCTCATTTTTGCATCTTTCTTCAGATGGCTGATCATATTTTGTATGGCGGAGGCTCCACGAGGGTCTTGGATGAGCCCGACGTTATGCCATTACCTCCTAGGATACGGCCATTCGATTCAGAGACGTACCACCCGCAGGAGCATATCCTCCCTCCGAGTACTTTCTATCATTTCCCCGACTTCGCTCGACGGGCGCCTGCAGACTTGCTGCTACAAGAGCCTGAGTCTCATCTATCGCATCACGCGCGAGAGGTACGTACTTCACTTTTACATTTTCTACGAAGTAATTGATCTGCTTGTTCTGAACACATTCGCATACACAATGCTTCTGTTCATGCTTGAACACAACTTGCACACAGCATTTTGTCTACTTGGCACGCAGCTTTCAACATAACACTTTGCTCATCTGGCACGCAGCTCTTGACATAGTATTCCATTCATTTGGCACACAGCTCATTTAGGCACACAACTTATTTGGGCACATCGCACATTTTGGGCACACAGCTTATTTTGAGCACACAACTCATTTTGGGCACATAGCTCATTACATCGCTTCAACTGAGCAATACGCTCATAACACAAGATTTTGCTCAATCTGGACACGCAGTCCATAACACAGTTTTGCTCAATCTGAACACACAGTTCATAACGCAGTTTTTGCTCAATCTGAACACACAGTTCATAGCGCAGTTTTTGCTCCATCTGAACACAGTCCATAACACAGTTTTCTGCTCAATCTGAACACACAGTTCATAACGCAATTTTTGCTCAATTTGAACGCACGGTTCGTAACGCAGTTTTTTTGCTCAACCTGAACAAACAGTCCATAAAGCAGTTTTTTGCTCAATCTGAACACACAGTTCATAACGTAATTTTTGCTCAGTCTGAACACACAGTCCATAACGCAGTTTTTGCTCAATCTGAACACACAGTCCATAACGCAGTTTTTTGCTCAATCTGAACACACAGTTCATAACGCAGTTTTTGCTCAATCTGAACACACAGTCCATAATGCAGTTTTTTGATCAATCTGAACACATAGTTCATAACGCAGTTTTTGCTCAATCTGAACACACAGTTTAGAACGCAGCTTTTGCTTAATCTGAACAAACAGTCCATAACGCAGTTTTTTTGCTTAATTTGAACACACAGTCCATAAAGCGCTTTTTATCAACTGACACGCAAGACATAACACGCTTTTTGCTCAATCAACACACACTATAATGCGCTTTTTGCTCAATCAACACACACTATAGCGCAGCTTTTGTTCAATCTGACATGCACCATAACGGTTTTGCTCAACTGACACGCATTCATAATGCGCTTTTTGCTCAATCTAAACACACATTCATAACACGCTTTGCTAAATCAACACACAGCTATAACGCAGTTTTTTTTGCTCAATCTGAACACAAAGTTCATAACGCAATTTTTTTTTTGCTCAATCTGAACACACAGTTCATAACGCAAAGATTCGCTTAATTTTGCACGCAATTTCATTTCATAACATACTATTCAATCAACACCCGCCTATAGCACATCATTCTGTTTAATTTTTGCTCGCAGCTCATTTCATAACACACTGCTCAATCTGAACACGCAGTTCATAACACAGCATTCTGTTTAATTTTAAACTAATTACATCTGTTCATTCTACCTGCAAGTATCCTCCCATTTCACACAGGGTTATGGGTCGATTATTGTCAGGGAGTGGTACATGGAGCTCCTAGATCCCGTTTGACATATTGTGGATGAGGCGAGATTTGGCCGATTCTGTATGGGGTTGTCACGTCATCTAGCGAGCAGGACCCTCATGGGTGCACTAGTAGAGAGATGGTGGGACACCACCAACTCCTTTCATTTCTCAGCTACTGGGGACATGACGATGACCCCGTCTGACTTCTCCATGCTAACGGGCCTCGACGTGGTGAGCCGGTCGATCCCATATGATGTAGATATGGGTAAGTGGGTGGCAGCTTGGGTTTATCTGCTCGGAGGCTGCCCACCGATCGACAGATCATCAGGCAGGGTTAGGTACACCTGGTTTGCTGAGCAGTACAGAGGGTCTATGCCAGAGACCTTTGAGGCCATACAGCAGTACGCCCAAGGATTTTTGATGTTCCTGCTCGGGGCAACTCTGTTCTCCGACAGGGGAAACACAGTTGGGCTTTATCTGCTAAGTTCTCTGGTAGACCTATCACAGGTCTAGCACTTTGATTGGGGTGGCGCTGCCCTCGCTACCCTTTATTGCTACATGAGCGCAACCTCCCGCGAGTGAGAGACCATAATTGGAGGCTACTGGCGAGCCTGGGAGCTACATTCTGCCCTCTTGATTTACATTTATGATTCTCATTACCTGTACACTGCATACAATATTCTGCACTCAGTATTCTACATTTTCTGATTTTCATTATCTATAAACTGCACACAGCATTCTGTACTCAGCATTCTGCACTCAGCATTCTACATTTTGACAGCCACTGTCTTGCCTTTCACAGCTGTGGGTTTATGCTTACTTCCCGACACTCGCTCCCGAGCTTGAGGTTGAGGCACCTCTTGAGATCCCTTACTTGTGCAGATTTGAGGGTCGGTGCCGGTCTAGGCCCCGGGAGACTCTGCCATATCTCTGACAGTACTTTGACACTGTGCTGGCATCCGAGGTAAACCAGAACTCTCAGTTCTTCATGTTTTCAGCTTTGATTCATCTTGCATATTTATGGCGTCTAATTAGTTTATGCACTTGCTATCTCGCAGACATTTGATGCCTTGGATGGCGATGCCCGGGTCTCCACGGTTTCAGTTCCCTGGGGCATGGGCCACCTCCCGATATAGGGTTCGCTTGAGGACCACGGGCAGCTCGGTTTCTTGGGATCGCTCATATGTCAGACGATGGGCAATGTTGATCAGGAGGTCCCCTCAGCGCGTCCCTTGGACATGCGGTCCACAAAGAACCTCACTCCCTAGGAGGTCGAGGACCTTATGTTGGGTGTTGACGTAGTTCTATTCCTGGAGGAGGGGGATTACGCGACATACCGCTATACATACCTGATGCCTCCATTGACAGGTGCCCGTACCCTTATGAGGAGGGCTGCTGATATGCCATCATCGAGTCGCACTCGAGGTGCAGACGTCCCTTCCACTAGCAGGGCCGGTACATCGAGGGGTATGGCTAGATGGATGCCCTCGACTCGTCATTATGTTGGGTGGCCAGATCTTCTAACTGAGCTGACGGGCTGGCAGTATGGGACTTCTTACATGATTCCACTAGAGCCTCCGATGCTCGACCATCAATACGTAAATGACCCTGACTCACCACCGATATGTTTTACAGTTTTCATTTATCACTCAGATATTTAGACATTCATTCATTCATTAATGACTTGAACTTGTATCTGCAGCCTCCCAGAGATTATACTGAGGGGTTACTCGGAGTGGTGGCCTCACTCGAGAGCATGGTCTTGCGGAGGGAGACGATGCTGTACGCTGCCGGCATTCCAGTACTTTTCAATTTCCTTGTATTTATCATACTTCTGATGACATATTGAAACTAAACATTTCACCATATTGATTCATTGCAAGTATAGAGCACATCTGACACATCACATCCACATACTATATCTACATGCACAAACTCCATGCATCGTACTTGCATCTGATATACATATTCTGGCTGATGTATTCAAACTGCCCTTTTCAGGTTCCACTGTCGCGACCTGGGCCATCCAGGCCTTCTTGAGCAGCTGGGAGAAGGAGCTCGACTCGCAGCCGAGGGAGACGCAGAGCATCTGTCAGATACGATGAGGAGTCCAGCGAGGAGGAGAGGTCAGCACATCTGCAGTCAGAGACATCTTCAGGCAGGGATGATGACTCTAATTTCGGTTCTGAGAACGGAGGTGACGCCGAGGAGGATTCTGAGGACGGTGACTCCGATTCAGATGGTGGTGGCACAGAGGCTGCTCAGCCGAAGAGGACAAAGAGGGCCTCTTGGTCTTGAGCTTGATAGCACTGATGTAGATGCTCCTTGCTTTATTTTTCTTTTTACATGTAGTTGTAGCACATTAAACAGCTTAGGCAGTTTTATTTTCTTCAAAACTTGTACTCTTTTGTAAAATGTTGTAAAAAGAAGCTATGATGGAATGAAAACGACTTTTTGTTCAAAAGTGTTGTACTTTACATTCTAAGCATCGCATCGCATCGCATTACTTTGCACAAAAATGGAATTGAATGGAATTTGAACATCATGTATTACCAAGTTAGGTAATGAACCGACACAACAAACTAAACAACTTAACTTACTAAGAAACAACAAAAACCTTAGCAAGTTTTCAACTCGATAAGCAACGAGCAACAACTCGATAAACAAAGAGCAATAACTCGATAGTCAAAGAGCAACAACTCGATAACCAAAACTTAACAACTCAAAGAGCGAATGCATTTTGAGACAAACAAAGTGACAAAATACATCCAAAACAGAGGTAAACTCAGACCTTCAGTACTCTCAGCACACAGGAAAGCTAGAGACTCCTTTCTGGAGAGAAGAAACAACTGGAGACCAGCTTTTTTACTCATGGCCGACCATCATAGAAGCCTGCCGACCAGAAAAAGTGGCTGGCCGACCACTGAACCTGGGAACCTCCAGTTTTCTGACACTTGTCCTCCAAACAGTACCTTATCCTCCATAAAGGCTCCAGCTTCGTGGTTCCCTCATTCCAACTCAGTTTGGCACCAAAATGGAGACAATTCTCGTCCAAAATCTCACAAACTGGATCACCAACTTAGATGGCTCGAAAAAGCTAAACTTTTGGGGTTTTGGCATAAATGCACTATTCACGCTGAGTCACACCCCGCTGTGATTTCCGTTCCTTGATGCCGCGGTAAGGTTTTGGAATCTAGTAAGACACGTCTTTAGCTTTGGCGGACAAGAGATATGTCCCACTTTCGAAGACTTCCAAGCTTTGATGGAGTCCAAATGCGACGAAGAGATTTTGCCACAATTCCGCTTTAGTCACGTCCAAGCCTTAGAATGGATGTGCGGGCTTACTTTGCATGACACTTGGTCATTGATCCGTGATGGGGAATTGGACATCCCTAGCTTGGTGTATCAATTTTCCGATGCTGGTGACCGCGACGACCATCATTGGCAAGGTTTTCGGTGACATGCGCTTTGGTTGTGCATGCTGTCACATTTCTTGCTTGCCCCAAGCTCTGGTGGGTTTAGCGGCTGTTTGATTGAGGTTACCGAGGGCTTGAAAGAGGGCAAGAGTTGCATCACCATGACACTAGCTGAGACATTGATGGGTTTGGACGCTTTCCATCGTCGAGAGATAACTAGATTCGCGGGGAGTCCACTACTGCTGCAGGTAATGTTTCCCACCCCATCTCACATATATTGCTCACATCACTCGGCCCTCAGGCTCAGTTTTTCTCACAAAACCCTTTTCTTACTTTTCTCTCAATGTACACCTCTCTATTCTTTAATCTCTCATTTTTCATCCCTTCCCAGATACGGTTGATGGACAAATTAAGGGTTGTGGACTCATGTCCGGCATATTCAGCTCGTGGCTATTTCTTCCGTCGACGTCTAGTCGATGCCCCTGATGAGGGATGGTGGTACGAGTGGATGTGCAGTTTGACTGCTCTTGACATTGCTTGGTGCTGCCCCTGGCTTAATCTATCGGCGATGAGCTACAGCATGACTCGCCAGCCCAGGATTCAGTTGATTGGGTTGACACACTGTGTACTTTACTTCCCGTTCTGACTTCGGCGCCAGTTTGGACATGATCAAACTTGCCTGGAAGAGGGGATTGAGTACCCTGCTGCATTTTCGGTCCGAGGCACACAGCTAGCTGGAGGACAAGAGAGCTTCTGGCCCCCGCTCCCACTTTCAGTTGCACCCTCTCTGATGAGTGCATAGCTTGGCTTGATGTCGAGGCACAGATCGGGCCCACTTTGATATCAGAGGCTTTGACCAGCTCTGGGAGGGGGCGCAGGAACACCTGACTTATCCATGCCCTGAATTTATTGCTTTATCAGTACTTTCAAGTTTTCTTTATGAATGTAATAAAAGCAACTTCAATTTGTATTCAATAGTAGGAGAACTCTGTATTGAAATCAATGTAATTGAAGGTTGTAGGTACTGAAAATTTTCTGTTTGGTCCAAAAATTGTCTAAGTTGTAAAAATATTAATTTGAACAAAATCAACTTTTTTTAAAACTTTTCAAAACCATTTTCGATATGTATAAAAAACTGGACATGCTCGAGATCTATCACTGAGATGTACAACCCCAGATTTTGGCAACTGGAAAGTTGCCCCTAGTCTGAATAGCATTGCACTGGAGATCACAACCGAGTTCTTGGATGCAGAATAGACAAAGATGACCAACATGATCACACGGACAAAGTTGATCGGGGAAGTGTTTATGGATGGATTTCGGAATGAAGTTGCCTACATATCCCAAAGATGGGATCAAGCCTTATGTAGTTCAGTTCGAGTTCACTCGTGTATTAACTCTCTCCTTTTGTGCTCTAACTTTTGCCAAGGCCACCCTTTCTGGGTTTTCAACCTTGTGAGCTCAGTTTTTATAATTTCAAATTTTTTATGCTCTAACTTTTGCCTAGGTCGCCCTTTCGAGTTTTCGTCCTAGCGAGCCTCTTAGGGATAATATTTCTTCAACTTGTCCATGTTGATCAGCTGGGAGAACTCTAGGCCATCTAGGTCCATCAGAATGACAGCTCCACCCGACCAGATAGATTTGATGATGTCACGCCCCCAACTCGCCCCTAAAAGTTCGGGCATGACCTATTCAGAAATGGACACTTAACCTGATATACATATCCTATGGGGCCTGAACGGAAGCATTTAATATCATACAAAAATATAAAATAACATCCATTGAGCTACCACTACTATGCCAGGATCACAAACAGAACTTAAGGCAAATAAACATATAGTGACATGCATACGAGAATCTGGCTATGTCCATATACAATTACATATCCAGCCCTCGAGATTGGGCGTATAATAAAGACATTGAAAGGACAAGGATCATGTATACTTCAACCTTAGGCCGACAGACAGGGTACAAAACCAAAAGTTTAGCATTCTCCATTAAATGAGCTGCTTTCATTTAGGTGCCTGGACACTCTGAGGTTGACACAAGAGGAATGGATGCGATAGGTTAAGATTGACCTCTAGGTTGAGTGCCTACAGTAACAGACATGACATAAAGTGAGCCAAGCTCAGTGAATAATAGCACATAACAATTCAATGCTCAACTTGAATCATAATACATATCCATGCATTTATAAATAAAGAGATCATATGGTTAATTTGTTTCTGTACCAATTCCAGAATGGCCTTGGGCCCAATCTTAAACAGAGTGGCTTTAAGCCCTTAACAGAGTGGCATGAAGCCCTTAACAAAATGGCATGAAGCCCTTAAGCAGAGTGGCATGAAGCCCTTAACAAAATGGCATTAAGCCCTTTCATGCATGTATGAATTCAAGAGGTGTCTCGTACGGATTCTAGAGGTGACTCGCATTGCAGTACTTAGTTCCGTACAACACTTTGTTTCATACCAGAAATATAGAATGGCCTTTGGCCTAATAGATCATACAGAATGGCCATAGGCCCAGATTGGCTTTAAGCCTAGTTCATATATGTATGGACTCAAGAGGTGTCTCACACGGATTCTAGAGGTGGCTCATAATGTAGCACTTAGTTCCGAGCAGCACTTTGTTCCATACCAGTAATCAATAGGTCTTACAGAGCGAACCATTCATATCATGTCATACCATAAACAGAAACAAATTCATATATATTCTTAATCATGCTTGAATCATAAACAGAAATCAGAGTTCATGCTTGATTATACATGGTACATCCAATAGCGTTAAAAAATCAATATAGAGCATACTTGTTGGTTCCACAAAGGAACCTCCGGTACTGGGAACTGGTATCATAATTTATTCGAAACGTAACATATCAGACAATAGAGCATTTCTTATCATATCATGACATTACCGTACACTTAACAAGGACAGAATAATTCACATTCTAACGTGGGTCACATAATGATGTTAAACTTTTGCATTTATGTCGTAGATTCTAAACAACCTCAGGTCCATATCTAACACAACAAAATAACTTTAGATTCATATGGATACATATAGCTTTTCCAATTATCCTGATTTTTCGGAGGTGTCCACACTTGATAACTTATAACTGAATGGCCTATGGCCTATTAATAACAAAACAGTATGCTTACATATTTACACAGGATCCATTATTCAAGAATGAACATAAATTCTCTTTATTCATTAAGAAATGACGTAATCCACTTGAGGAGAATAGAATGTTGGTATTAACTATTAATCAGAACCATACACATTTGCTTAATCGTTCATATACGTTAACATAGTTGACCTGCAATTAACAGAGTACTAATGGTAACCATTGCATCATTCACATGAGTTGACATAGTTAGTTTAGATTTAACAGAACATTGCTGATAATTATTAGCGAAAGTTAAGCACATTTTACAGATTGAACGATTCCAGAGATACGTGGATACCGTAGTTCCATAATGCTCATGCGTTCCATTTGTTCGTCATAAATTAATATAGCTATCTTGCAGATAACAACATGTTAGTATTCATTATCAACAGTAAACAAAACATACTGCTCAATAATGCCCTTAGATTTTCCAATCGACATATTGTTAACATAATTACTTACATGGAACGGAATGTTAACAATGAGAATCATTAATGATAATTAAATGTATGACCACAATACTACTACTCACAGTGCTATAGCGGAGCGCTTGACCCTCCCGAGGTATGACCTACACATGTGCATAACTTATACATTAGTTCTTGTTCTTTCTTTCGTTATTTCCTGCATCATTTTACTTCGAACGAATTTACGAGCATCTTAGGAACATCAAACATACATTTCAAAAATACCAGAGGGTTAAGCACGCAAAACAGAGCGAACGAATTTTTGCAACATGGGCCGCACGTGCAGCTGTGAGCCCCGCATGTGTGGCAATGATCCCCGCATGTGCGGCGATTCTGGCAGTGCAGTCTAAAATTTTCCAAGCAAAACCCCATTTTTTGATAAGCTTGTATAAGGCTCAAAATAGGTTCTTTAATTGATGAAACATGATTCAAAAATCATATACAAAGATATTTCAAACATACAACAATCTCAATATGAATTGATTCCTCAATTCCTTGCAATTCACAAATATAATTTAAACATTTTGAATCTGTACCATAAGTTCCCATATATATATATACCATCATCCAAATCCATAAATGAGTTCAAATATGCAAAGATAAGGACTAGAATGGAATTCTTTTCCATATACCTTAACTTAACCCCAAATCAATTCAAGGATAACACATCTTTTAATTCAACCATCATCACAACATAACTTCAATACATACTCTAATTTGCATAATTAACAAAAGAAATCGTACTCATTTCCAATAGAGGAATGATTCTAAGTAGAACACACATACCTTGAGCTTTAAATCTCATAATCCCTCTTAACTTCTCTATCTTCTTCTTGATGAGCTTCCCTCAAACCCTTTCTTTCATTATTTCTCTCTCTCTCTCTCTCTCAGGAGATTTTTCTTGCAATGGCTCTTAAGTCAAGCATATAAGGAATATAGACATATATAAAAGGTGAATAGGACTAAATTCAATCGTTTAATCATTCCAAATTGAAATTTCACAGAAACGCTTATTATTACCTAAAAATTATGCTTATCTCAATTATGAAATTAATTTCGGATTATCAAGCCTCTAAGGCTCTCAATTTCTGATCCAAACATTCTAATTGTGATAGATGCTTTCCTTCCTAAACAGATATAGGTTTCAAATCATAAGATCCATGTGCTTAAACTTAATTTCTCATCAAACTTTACGTTAAACATTTAAATGCACAGAATAAGGGACTGAAAGTATATTAGAAAACATGTACGAGGGTCGGGTTATTACAGATGATGTAAGGGCCAGTCCAATTAGGTCTGAACTTGCCCCTAGGGTCATGAATGGGAGCTCGGTTGTCTTTGAGCACAAGATCCCCTTCTTTCAAATTCATAGACTTAACTTTCTTGTTGAAAGCCCTGGCAATTCTTCATTGATAACCCAGAACATGATACAATGCTTTCAGCCTCCTCTCGTCAAAGAGCATGAATTGTTCGAACCTACTTTTGTCGCTAATCCGCCAAATTTATCTCGACACTCAAATTAATACCCGTAATGACGGAACCTCAACTTCGATAGGCAAAACGGCCTCCATCCTATAAACCAAGGAATACGGAGTTGCTCTAGTAGAAGTTCGAATTGAAGTCTGGTAGCCCCACAGAGCAAATGGCAACTTATCTGGCCAGTCCCGGTAGGTTTCCACCATCTTCTGCAGAATGTGCTTGATGTTCTTGTTGGTGGCCTCAACTGCTCCGTTGGTCTATGGCCGATACGTAGATGACTTATGAAAAGCCACATTGTACTTCTTCAACAAGTTGATCATCTCCTTCTTGAAGTGAGAGCCATTATCTGAAATGATCTCATTTGGGACCCCGAAACGACAAATGATGTTGTTTTTTGATGAAGTTAGCAACATGCGAAGCCTTCAACACTGCGTAAGATTGGGCCTCAACCCACTTCGTGAAGTAATCTATCGCTACCAGAATGTACTCATGCCCATTGGACCCCTTTGGAGTGACAGCCCCAATTATATCAATCCCGCAGACTGAAAACGGCCATGGCGAAGTCATGTTGTACAGCTTCGACGGCGGAATGTTCATGCGGTTTGCATGGATCTAACATTTGTGGCATCGCCGGACAAAGCCAATACAATCCTCCTCCATGGTGGACCAGTAATTACCTTGTCTAAGGATCTTCCGGGCTACCATCACCCCGTTCATGTGCGCTCTGCACTCTCCTCCATGGATGGCCTCCGTCAGGCGCTTGGATTCTTCAGCATCAACACACAGCTTATGCATCCTGAGATGACCTCTCTTGTATAGTTTACCCCATAGACGATGAACTGAGTAGCCATTCTTCTAATTTCCCTTTTATCTTTGGCATTCGCCCCTGGTGGATACGCTTCCTTCTCCAAGAAGTTCCAGATGTCATAATACCAAGGATTCTCATCTTGTACTTCATCTATGGCGGCGATCAGCTCGTAGGTTGGCACAAATTTCTATTCGATGATGATCGGACGCATCCGAACTCCGAAAGGGATGTCTATTATGGAAGATAAAGTTGCTAATGAACTCAGGAACTGTTGTTCGTTTTAATGTATGAGCACGTCCAAGGTCTGGTGCTAAATTCTTATCTTTTCTTCTTTCACTTTCATATCTCCTTTAGCTTGAGAGACAACAAGGTTCGAGTCCCCGATGACGTCCAACCGTTTTGCCCTTAGTTCTAGGGCGTCTTCTAAACTGGCAATACATGCCTCATATTCTAGCTCATTGTTCGATACTTTGAACTGGAGTTTGAATGCCAGAGGTATGAAGGAATTGTCTGGTGCTATCAACAACACCCCTATCCCATACCCGTATTAGTTTGACGCTATGTCAAGTACATCGTCCAAGTTTCGCTTTGACATGCGTAATGGCCTCGTTTAGAATAGGTACTCAACTACTTCATCCCCTTCAACCGGGTGATTATTAGAACTCCGCTCTCCCTCACATCGACTTGTGCATCATGTACATCAGATCAAATTCAGAAAGCAGAAGCAACCAACGGGCTAGCCTACTCGTAAGTACTGGTTTCTCAAAGAGATATTTGATGGGATCTAATCTCGAAACCAGTATTACAAAGTGAGCTAACCGGTAGAGCCGTAGCTTCCTGGTAGCCCATACCAAGGCCAAACAAGCCTTTTCCAGCGGAGTGTAGCGGGTCTCGTACTCCAGCATTTTCTTGCCCATGTAGTAGATAGCTCTCTCCACTTTGTCCTTAGACTCCTGTGTGAGCATGCAGCCCATTATGTTTCAATCACTGAAAGGTACAGAATCAACGATTTCCCCGGCTTAGGAGGTGACAACACATGTGGGTTCTGTAAGTATTGCTTGATCTGTTCAAAAGCAGCTTGGCATCGGCCGTCCCATTGGAACTTCATTCCTTTCTTCAGGAGACCAAAGAGTGGTTCACAAGTCAAGGTTAATTTAGCAATAAACCGTCTTATGAATTGCACTTTACCCAGAAAGTCTCGCACCTCTTTTTCAATCCTCGGTGGTGGCATTTCTAAGATGGCTTTGATTTTGGAAGGGTCAACTTCGATACCTCTCTGTGTAATCAAGAACCCTAACATTTTCCTTACTGTAACACTGAATGTACACTTCTGAGGATTCAGTCGCAGCCGATACTCCCTAATCCTTTGGAAGAACTTCTGCAATGCGGTGTAGTGGCCCTCTCTCTCCTTGGACTTGACAATCATGTCGTCCACGTACACCTCCACCTCTTTATGGATCATGTCGTGTAATATTGTGGTTGCAGCCTGTTGATATGTAGCCCCAGCGTTCTTCAGCCCAAACGGCATCACCCTATAACAATATGTTCCCCACGGGGTGGTGAACGCAGTCTTCTCCTGGTCTTCAGGTGCCATCAATATCTAATTGTAGCCAGAAAACCCATCCATGAATGAGAGCAACGCATGCCCTGCAGTGAAGTCCACTAACTCGTCGATATGCAGCAGAGGAAAGTTGTCCTTTGGACTGGCTTTGTTCAAGTCCCTGAAGTCCACACATACCCAAATCTTGCCGTCCTTCTTTGGCACTAGAACTATATTGGCCAACCAAGTTCGGTATTCGGATACCAACAGGAACCCTGCATCAATTTGCTTGGTGACCTCTTCTTTGATCTTGAGAGCCTGGGCCAATGTATGATCCTTCCGAGCTTCTCGCTAAGGTCGGGCCTCTAGGTCAAGAGAGATCCGGTGCTGTACAATCTCAGGATCAATTCTGGCATGTCTTCGTAGGACCAAGCGAAAACATCTTTGAAATCTTTTAACAAAGCGACTAAGCGCTCGCGCTTCTCCGAATACAACGTGGACCCAATCTGGACCAGCTGCGGGTCCTTCTCAGTACCAATGTTAATTTGGGTGATTTCATCAACCAAGGGTTTTACGAACCTCTCCTACTCTTGATCAAGCAAAAATTTCAAAATCGGAGGGATTTCTTCCTCGTTGTTTTCATCGAAATTTTGAAAGTCCTGATTAATGCAATAAATTAAGGGCATAGAAAAGTACTTGAAGGCCATAGTCGCAAGATTCTCATTAAGGACTTCCAAGTCACCTGATTCCTCTGTTACAACAGACTCAAAGGAAAAAGAAAAGGACGACCTAGACAGGACGGTGGCATTCGGGTTGTCACCCCCAAGAATACCGGACTTAGACTCAGACGAGCTGGAGCCTAATTCCAACTAAACGGACTCAGTGGAATCATATTCCGGCTCACTACCTGACCTGATGTTGCTCGATAAGAAGCCCTCCTCATATTGCCAGACGTGAGAGGGTGCGATTGATGTGTCTAGAATGTTTGCAGATGGGTTCGCAGCCGTTTCAATGCCAATCATGGACACCGAGAAGCTATCCCCCAGGCACTCATGTACGATTGAAGGATCTAAAAGTAGACAAGCCAGTGCTACCCCCATTGCAATCTCTGCGCTCTCAGAATCCTCTCCCCTGCACTGCTCAACCTCAGCGGGTAGGTCTATCTGCTCCTCAATAACATCATCCCCAAACAATTGGAAGCCAAAGAATATATTGAATCCCGGCAACCGCCGCCTCACTGCGTTCAACCATAGCTCTGGAAAGCCGCAGAACGGAAAGTCTTCCCCCTCTCGGACAAAGCGTCCATTAGGGTACCCTGGATGGGCCGGTGCACCAACTCATATGGCTTCCCGGTTTGCTTTGCTCTGGCCCTTCCGGCCATCTCCTTTCCTTTCCTCACCCAGTCCTCCTCGGTAGGCAGATAACCTAAACCAAAGGTATGCGGGTTATGCGGTACTTCGGCTGATACTGCTACGCCTTTCTGGCCACTTCTCCCTAATCCCATCCCAGTGATGTGCTGGAGCTTGTTCACGAGGTACACAGACTGTGCACTGACATATAATCGTTCATCAATAGCTAAGATGTTCTGTACAACCCGGGCCTTGGCTAGGGTAAATCCTGATAGGAACACATCCTCCGCGCCATGTTCAATCTCCAGAACTGGCGTAGAAACCTCTGGCGGGGGATGGATTGACGAATTCCCAAAAACAATAGCCACCGCCTTCCCGTGGGGGTACTTAGGCATCTGGTGCAGGGTGGAAGAGGCCGCCTTCACCGTGCAAATGCACGGCCGCCCTAGGAATAGATTGAAGGTTGTAGGAACATCCAAGACATGAAAGTCAATATTGTGTTGTCCTGGACCGACCTTAGTCTGAATCTGCACAGTCCCCATCACTTCTCTGCTAGTATTGTCATATGCCCGAATCACCTAGGCAGTGGGTACGAAGTCTGTGGGCTTTAACCTGATTGCATATGCCGTCCTCGACGGACATACATTGATGGTGGATCCTATATCGAAAAGAACTAATGGTATCCATTTGTCTCTACATTCCTCAGAGATGTAGAGAGGTTTGTTATGGTTTGTGCCCTCAGCCGGCAGCTCCTTGTTAGTGAAGGTTAACATCGGGGAAGCTTCTCCCGGAAAGACTAACCCTACCAGTTGTTCAGGCGTGGTGTCAATTGATAGCTTGGCCCTATCCATCGTAGAAAGGACGGTCTGTCTATGAACTCTTGAGGCCATAGGTAGTCCCCAAATGAAGATGTCTGCTTATATCTTCTTAAGCTGTCTCAGCACAACCTCGTTCTCGAGCAGTTTTTCCTTCTGCCTTTCTGCCTCCTTGTCCTTTCCAGACGCTCAGGTTGATCTAGGTGTGGGGCTTAAAGTACTACCCACTCCTGGTCATGTGATCTACCTCTCCAAGATACCAGGTATCATCCGGTTGGTTGTTCCCCCAATCTTCGTCTGTGTGGGCAAGACATAGGTCATCGTCCTCCCACCACATTCCGCCGGCCATCAAAAAGCAACTATCTAGTTCTCACATAACTGTTCGTGCTCACAAAGACATTCATCCCCCAGGGCTTTGGCCTTTCTAGCCCTTTCCAGATCTTCGATCTTTTCATGCTCAAACTGTTTCAGTGTAGCCTGCTGCTCAGTAACCTCTGTACTAAAAGTGCTCTGATCTTGAGCAAAATTCTTAACACCGGTGCTCTCCGGTGGTTCTCTTCGTTCTTACTGCCAATCGCACTAATGTCCCTATTTCGATAGTAGATCCTGCTTCAAGAGTTTCTCACGACCCTTCCAGATCAAACCAGTTGACAGTCACATCTCTTGAGTCCTGTTCATTGAAAAATTGTAGATTCGTAATGTCCTCTTCTGGTTCCGCTAGGTCATCTAGCCCCTGATAGGTCCATCATCTCGAATTACACAGATTTCCGCCCCCACCGGCAATTCCACCTCTGGCCTAACCTGACCTGCTGACGTGATGTAACCACTCGGGTTATACTCAAGACTCGAAGACCCCTCAGGCTCTGACTGATCATTCCCATCTGCCCTCACAGTGGCCCTTGTTTTATCTTCGATAGTCACCACCACCAGTTCTGGTTGGGTTTGGGAGATATCCAACATGCACAAGTCCGTGCTGTCGGGAATGAAGACCTTCAGCTTGGGTAGGTGAGAAGGGGTGATATATATGCTCGGGTCATACGGGATGACCAAGGTTTGGATGAGGTTGATGCGTTTGGGAGGTAGAGCTTGGTTATGTAGTGGGAGTGGGTTGGTTGTGACATTTGGTTTCTCCAGAGGCACAATCACCTGGTTGTCAATGAGATCTTGAATCTTATGACGTAATCGAAAGCACTGGTCAGTTTCGTGACCATGTTGTTGGTGATAGGCACAGTAATTTGCTTGGTTATGGGAGGGGGGAAGTTTTTCTGGTAATGGCCGCGACTCTTGTGGCTTCAAGTGCCCTTTCTTGATTAAAACCCCCAAAGCCTTGGACAAAGGCATGTATAGTGGGGTGAAGGTTCTTTGGCCTCTGGGTGCATATCTGGTTGCTTGTGAGCTACTTCCGGACATACCGGTAAAGGGTGTAGATGCAAGGGTTTTGGGAGGGGTGGTGGTGACCATTCCCACGTCTGAAGATCTGGCAACTGTAGCACTGCTTGTGCCTGCATTCGTACTGCGGTTGAACGTCCTCTTGGGCTGCTCCCTTTCATGGTCAATCAGACCTTGTTTCATTGTATCCTCGATCTGCATCCCAATCTCATGCAAATCTGCAAAGGTGGGAAAGTGGAGAACGATCATCTTTTGCATGAGCTTGGGCTGGAGGTTGCGCACAACCATCCGAATCTGATCTTTGTCAACGAGCCTGATGGCCATCATCGAGGCTTTAACCCTCCAGTGGGTCACACAATCGGAGAAGCTCTCATTTGGTTCTTGCCTGGTGGTCTCGAGATCACGAGTTGTGACCTCGATCTGAGTGTTATAGGAGTATTGAGCTATGAAAGCCTCAACCATCTCCTCCCAACTTCTCTTAACGGAGTCCTCTAGTTTTGCATACCAAATGGCCGCTATACCCGACAGGGTCTGGCCAAATGGGGAAAGCTTCTGCAATCTAGAGAGGCCCATCGACCTTAGGATATCTAAAAACAGCCGTAAGTGCACCATAGGATCTCCAGACCCATCGAAGCGGTCTATGTGCGGCATTTTAAATCGGTCCGGCAGAGTTACGGCTGAGTAGGTATATCCACCCTCTATATCCGGAATGAATTTCACACCTTGAGACTTCCTGAAAAGCTTTTCTAGCTTGCTCACTTTTAGCGTTGTTGGATCCACCTCAAACTCAAACGGTGAATCAACTAGATTGGTGGGCGCTTTAGATAGCTAGGGTAGGATTGGGGGCGGAGCTGGCCCTGTTGGAATGTCCGTATTTTCTTGGACGTTGGGTGTCTCCCTGAATATTGGAACTCTTGGTGGGCGAGGAGCTGGGTGTGAAGCAGATGCTCCGGTTTGCTACTGTAGCCTGGCAATTAACTTTTCCTGTTGGGTCACTACTTCTACTTGACGTGCAGATACTTCTGCCTAACGGATAGCATCTCGCTGCATGGCTTGCATACTTTCCTGGAGCTGACGCATCATTTCTTCCATGCCTGCCATACTGTATTGATCTATCTGAATAACCGGTATATGTTCCCTCTCTGCGAGAGAAACAGAACTCGGATCCCTATTGTACTCAGGTGGGGTAGACAAAGCCCTCTGAACTGACTGCTAAACTGATATCCTCTGCCTAACTTCCCTCCGTCTAGTAACCAGGGGAAATGAGTGGTACGTTGGTTGTCCGTCTATCAGATCCTCGGATCGATGAAGTCTACAGCCTTTAACCCAGAGTGCTTAGGGAATGTCTGCCTGGTCGGATGCAATTGTGCTAAACTACCTTGTAAAAAGATAAATAAAGCATAATAAGGAAACATACAACTAGCAAAACAGACAGCATAACGACTTAATTAAAGACAACACATAGTTGACATGACAACACGCAGTTGGCTTTTGTAAAATTTGAAATACTGCTTGTTCTCAAATGTCTTGTTCTTGTGCCCAAATGGCTGCCCCAAGTCTGATATCCTCGGATAAAACTGATTCCCAAACACTGATGCCCTCAGGCCTGATACCCAGACTTGCAAACTGATACATGCGTTCTTGTAGAGGCACACTCCCCGAAAAGCACATAGCAAGCAAATGAGAGCCAAAACACTACTATGTTGGGGTAGGGTTTCCCTGTCCTACTTTGTCAGGAGCTAAGGCTTCACTACGCACGCAGCGGTTTCAAACAACCTACAACCGGATAAGCAACCTATCCTAGTTTTGAATAGTCACTACGGATTCCACTATGCACTAGGTCGAATGGTCAAGAAGGGTGCCCCGGTAAAAACCGAGGTTTGTGTTCCCGTCGTGGCAGAGCCCGCAACCGGTCAGCCTTATGGCACGCTTTTCTAAGCGAGCCTTTGACAAACCATTCAGGAATAGCATACGGTAAACATGGTGTCCTAGGCGCACCAATGCAAATGCAATGCAAAGAGACACATAAGTGTAAATAAAACAAGATATCATGAGTTCAAGTCAAGTTCTCTAATTTCCCTAGTAGAGTCGCCAGAAAATGTAGACGCGCCCCGCGAGAACTCCCCGATATCAGCGCGCGAATGGGGGCGTGAATCTCATTTTTGTTCTCTAGGCTACTATAGTTCGGACTTAATGTCTCGGTTCTTAATCTGATCTCAAAAAGTGCAATGTGGGACTGATAAATCACCAAAGAGTCCAAATCCAGCAAATCGTTTTGGAAAACTGATTTTAACAAAGAAGCGCAAAACATGGACTGCTTTGCCAGTTACAAAGTCACCACCTAAATATTTTATTTTGGGGGAATTTAGGAAACCCTGACTCGTGCCTAAGGCCACGTGTCCGTCATCACCAAAGTTGCCTTGGTTCGGGAACTTGGGTACGAGAGGGGAAGGTCATGCAATGAGCACCCCCGATCGCCTGATCAAAGATCGGCCTGTACTAAGCATGATATTTTGTTTTTGAAAACACATGTGTTCTTATTCCATTAATTAACCTAGAATTACTATGTGATGCGCATAACATACAGATATAGACTAGATCACCTAAGTTGAAACAAAACATTACATATCCGTTTGTTTGAAAATGATTTAAAGTTTGCTACTCGCAAGTAGGCTAAAACAAGGATTTGATGAATTGTTCCAATTCAAGTAATCCAACCTTCACCGACAGGCATTCAGGCAGTTAATCACGTAAGCAGTTAGCCTCATGGTAAGCATGCTTTCATGGAAACATTAGCACACATGCAGTATGCTAAAGCGTAAACACTCACAGTGTACTCCGAGCCAAAACAAAGAACTAGTTAGAAATCATGCATGATCCTAGTTCATGTTACGGTGGCTAATGCAACATATGCAAAAATGCAACTTAGATAGGCTCGGCTATTCTAAGATGTCATGTGAAATGCAATTTGATAACATGCTGTTGAACACGTATTCAAGTAAATGTATTGAAAATACAATGCAATTAGCATGATGCCGAGCACAGTGCATGCAAAAGCAGATGAATGGATGCACACATGCAAAGCATAAGGTATGCTAAATGAAACATGCCCTAAAACAAACCATCATAAGCGGTTTAAGTAAAAGGGAGAAACAAATGGTGGTTAGAAGACATGCATCACACACACGCACGCTTATTACAACAGTTGGCCCTCTCGAGGGAGAGTCCGAATAAGAAGCTAACTAGCTAATCTAAGCTAATTAAACTAATTATTACACAACGAATAAGCTAATTAACTAATCCTTGTGGATGCGCCCCGGGGGGCTTCAGGCTACAATTCAGACTCAAATGTCACGGTTCTTAATCTGATCTCACAATGTGCGATGTGAGATTGATAAATCACCAAAGAGGCCAAATCCGGTAAATCGTTTTGGAAAACTGATTTTTGTAAAGAAGTGCCAAACATGGACTCCTTTGCCAGATACAGAGTCGCCACCTAAATATTTTGTTTTGGGGGAAATTAGGAAACCCTGACTTGTGCCTAAGGCCACGTGTCCGTCACCACCAAAGTTGCCTCGGCTTGGGAACTTCGGTACGATTGGGGAAGGTCATCAATGAGCACCCCCGCTGGTCCGATCAAAGATCAGCCTTTACTAAGTATGATATCTTGTTTTTGAAAATACATGCGTTCTTATTCCGGTTACTAGCTAGAATTACTATGTGATGCGCACAACACACAAGTATAGACTAGATTGCCTAATTTGGAACAAAGCATTGCATATCCGTTTGTTTGGAAATTGTTTGAAGTTTGCTACCCACAAATAGGCTAAAATGCGAATTCAATGAATTGTTCCAATTCAAGTAATCCAACCTTCACCCACAGGCATTCAGGCAGTTATATCATATAAGCAATTAGCCTCATGGCAAGCTTGCTGTCATGTTAACATTCACAAACATGCAAGATGCTAAAGCATAAAAACTTACCTAATACTCCGAGCCAAAACAAAGAACTAGTTAGTAATCATGCGTGATCCTAGTTTATGTCAACAACGGCTAATGCAACACATGCAAGATGTAATTAGAATAGGCTCGGCTAATCTAAGATGGCATATGAGATGCAACAATTCGATACATGTATTCAAATTGGAATTGAAATACGATGCAGTTAGTATGATGCGCTGAGCCCGGTGTATGCAATACGAATGAATGATGCAAACATGCATAGCATAAGGATGCTAATTGAAAATGACCTAAAACCAACCATCGTAAGCGGTTAAGTAAAAAGGAGAAAGAAATGGGGGTTGGAAGACATGCATCACACAGACGCACGCTTATTACAAAATTGTGTCCTCTCGACGGAGGGACCGAAAGAATAATACAAATCATCTAATTAACTAACTAACAAGCTAATTAATTAATTACACAACCAAATCGAAATAAATAACTATTCCAAGCTATTAAAACACTGAAACGGCCTCGAGACGAGGGATGAATGCATGCTCGGACGACTTTGCTCGAAAATCCATCACCACGCTTCATGTTTCCTCTGTTTGCACTGCTCCGTACCTCTGAAAATTGTGCCAACTTCTGTGACACTTCTGAACCACCTTGTGGGCATGCTGTGAGGCCATCAGCCAAGGTAAACTGGTCATCGACCAAAAATAGGGCTCTCGGCCAAATGTTTGTTGCCGATCGACACTGAACATGGTCGATCGACCATCTCTTCTTGTGAAAAGCTCCTATTGTTGCAGCAGAGGAGAAACAGAGCATGGCAATACATTTACAAGACAATGTCTGCACAACTACACCCCTTATCATGTTCAATGCGTTATGGCCAAAAGAGTGAAGTGTGCAATTCATTATCAAATGAAATGCACAAAACACATAAGGGGTCCCAACCTTTATCATGCTTGATCAAGAGGCAAGGGATGCACACACAATGCAATGAAACCTAAGCAAGTAAGGAAACATGCAAGCAACTCAAGCATGCAACAAGATTATGCAATGCAACTAACATGCAATAGGCATACAATCTAAATATGCAAACATGCATAGCACGCAACAACATGCAAAATGAAGCAAGCATGCAACAATATGGAAAGAGGGACTTAAACTAAACTGGACAACTCTTAAAAATGCCTAAATCAGTGGCCAAATGCTAAGAAATGATGGACAAAAGTACATACAAACATGCATATATAATGGCTATCACCTAGGCATGGGAGTGTAACAAGCCCGCGAGGGACCTCGCTACAGTTCGGACTCGATTTTGTCGCGGTTCTCAATCTTGAACCAAAGAGTCCAAATCCGGCAAATTGTTTTGAAGGAAAACAGATTTTTTTGAAAGAAGTGCCAAACATGGACTGCTTTGCCAGATAACAGAGTCGCCACCTAAATATTTTAAAATGGGAAATTTAGGAAACCCTAACTCGGTGCCAAAGGCCACGCGTGTCCGCTATCACCAAAGTTGGCTCGGGAACTTGGGTACGATTGGGGAAGGTCACATCGTGTGCACCCCCGCTCGCCCGGTCAAATACCGGCCTCTACTAACCATGATATCTGTTTTTGAAAACATTGTGAGTTCTTATTCCGATTATTAGCCTAGGTTACTATGTGATGCTCGCAGCAAACAAGTATAGACTGGGCCGTCTGAATTGGAACGAAACATTTCATGTTTGTTTGTTTGAAAATGGTGTGATGGTGCTACCCTCAGGTTGGCTAAAATGCGGATTTGCCACCCTCAGGTGGGCTTAGAAAAACAGTGATGTTGCCACTATCTAGTGGGCTTAAAACAAACAGTCAATGAATTGTCCCAATTCAAATAACTCAACCTCCACCCACAGGCATTCAAGGCAGTTCTATCACATAAGCATTTAGCCTCTTGGTAAGCATGCTATCATGGCAACACTCACACGCATGCAAGGGTGCTAAAGCATAAAACTTACCGAGTACTCCCAGCCAAAACAGAAAACTGATTAGAAATCATGCATGAATCCTAAATATACTGAAATGCCTAATGCAACACATGCAAAGATGCAACTATAGCAGGCTCGGCTATTCTAAAACATGGCGTATGGAATGCTACAGCTAACATGTATTCAACGTAGAATTGAAATACAAGTGCAGTTTGTATGATGCGCCGAGCCCGGTGCGTGCAAAACAGATGAATGATGCAAACATCTTTGTCATCTTTGTATGCTAATTGAAATATGCCCTAATCTAACCAACGTAAGCGGGTAAATAAAAGGGAGAAAGAAATGGGGGTTGGAAGACATACATCACACTCACACACCCTTATTACAACATTGCCCTCGCACGGAGGGTCCGAATAAATAATAATACAGACCCGAATAAAAGAATAGTACAGTCCGAAATATACAGTCCGAATAAATATACAATTTCTTAATTAATTAACAAATTAAACTAAGAAAGTCAGAATCGTGCGCAGGCTGCCTTGCTATGATGAATAGTGCCTGTTAGGCTGCCTCGGGCGGAAATCCACTGGGATGCCCCAATTAGCCTCTGTTTGAGATTTCTAAACGCAGCGTGCCAAACTCAAAATCTCACGATCCTTAATTTTCTTTGCAACAGAGAGCAGGAAAAGGGCATAGCAATGTATTTCACAAATATATGCATGCCTCGATCCTCGTGCTACCAATCACGCACATCGATGCATGATGGCCGAGGAGCCGAATTGCACAACTCAATATAGGATGAATGCATATGAATGCGACAACAAAACCTAACCCCATCATGGGTAATCCGGAGTGTCGGTGACTTGGGAATTGAGACTCGTTCCGTTACTCGGAGTACAAAACGCGCCTCGTTTCCCGTGCAATATGCATGATATGCATGAAATGCAGCTAACATGTGATATAGCATGCACAATACCATGAAAATGAGCAACCTCGAAATGCGTGCACACGGGCACGCAAACCGAGGTAATGCATGAATGCAATCTAAGATACAACCTAGTATGCACAATTCGGATGAAAAATGAGATCAAAATAAGATGCCTCGAAAAGCGTGCACGCAGGCACGCAAACCGAGGCGATGATGCGAAATGCAAATCGGATAAAACCGAAGTGCCTCGAAATGCGTGCTCACGGGCACGCAAACCGAGGCGATGATGTGAAATGCAAATCGGATAAAACCGAAGTGCCTCGAAATGCGTGCACACGGGCACGCAAACCGAGGCGATGATATGAAATGCAAATCGGATAAAACCGAAGTGCCTCGAAATGCGTGCACACGGGCACGCAAACCGAGGCGATGACAAAATGGAATGAAATGGCATACAGAATGCAAATTGGGCTTACGCCAACATGAGAGGACCTCAGCCGCACTCACATAGGCTGCCGTCGGATAAAACAGAGGTGCCTCAAAGTGCGTGCCCACGAGCACGCAAACCGAAGCGATGATATACAAGCATGAAAATGGTACAGAAATGCAATGATGGGTTTATACCAACATGAGAGAGCCTCAGCCTACTCACATAGGAAGCCGTCGGATAAAAAAGATGCGCCTCGAAATGCGTGCACACTGGCATGCAAACCGAGGAATGTATGAAATAGCATATGGAATGCAGTGATGGGCTTACGCCAACATGAGAGAGCCTCGGCCGCACTCATATAGGCTGCCATAATGATAAAAGGAGATGCCTCGAAATGCGTGCACTGCAGACGCATAAGCTGAAATGCACTAAGGCATGAAATGACATGGAAATGAGATGTAAAATGAAAATTGGGCTTACACTAACATGAGAGAGCCTCAGCCGCACTCACATAAGCTGCCGTCGGATAAAAAAGAGTTGCCTCGAAATGCGTGCACACGGGCACGCAAATCGAGGCGATACGGAATGACATGCGAAATGAAAATTGGGCTTATACCAACATGAGAGGTCCTCAGCCGCACTCACATGGGATGCCGATGAATGAAAACGGAGCGCCTCGTGGGCACGCAAACCGAGGCAATGACAAAAAGGCACAAAATGGCATGGAAATGATATGAAAGCATGCAAACTAAATTCCAGCAACTAAATGAAGGGAAAACAGCCTCAAAATGATGATAAAAATGCACCCGATGCCCAGAATGTTCCCGAAATGTGATATTTAGCCCCCGAAATGGCCTACAGCTATGCTATACATGCAAAATTGACACATGAAAGCAAAAATAGTAGCAAGGCAGCCCCAAAAATAGCAGCTTTCCAGTACAAAACATGGCCAAATTGTAAGCATAGATATGACAACAATAGTTTGCAAAAATACGGAAAAAGAGAGGATTTACAAAGCAAGTGATATCTACAATGCTCAAACCCAAAAAATCAGTTCTAAAAAATTATAGAGGGACTAAAAATATGCATTTTTACAGAAGATGAGATCCCCAAATTCAGTGTGTAGATATACAATACATAGCATGCAAAATAAGGGTCAAAAGAGGTTTATAAAGAGAGGTATCATAAGCAATGACCAAACAACTTAAGACCCTTAATAAAACTTTAACAATAGACCAAAATAAGACACTTCACAAGCCTGATGAAGGCCAGAAATAGAAACTAGAATGGCCTAAACAAACATGCAATTTTACGGTAAATTTGAAGAATTTCAAAGCAAGTACCAAAACCAATTACCAAATGGCTTAAGACCCTTCACAAATAATGATGTATGGACCAAAATAAGACTCCTTCAAGGCCTGATGAAGGCCAAAAACAGAAGCCAAAATAGTCTAACAAAGCATGCAAGATAGGCATAGAACATGGATTCAAAGCAAGTGTATGATAGAGGAGGAAAACATGGTTGAGCCCTTCTTCAATGTTGAAGAGGGGCTCAAAATGAGCACAATATCAGTAGGTTGAATACTCCAACTCAGATCACAAATAGGCAAATTAACTCATGCAATTTTACGGTAAAATTGAAGAATTTCAAAGGAAGTGCATGCTAGAGCCACCAAACATGATGGAGCCCTTCTTCAATGTTGAAGAGGGGATCAAAATAGGCCTACTAAAAGTTTATGGTATGCTCGAAATCAGATCACTCAAAAGCCAAACAAAGCATGCAAAATAATGGCATAAAGAGTGATATTGAAACAAGTGTATCATGGAGACACCAAATGGAGTTGAGCCCTTAATCAAACATGAATATAAGCTCAAAAAAGACCTAATCTCAGTGAAGGTCGAAGCTCAAAACAATAAGAAAATGGGCTTAAGAAATGGAGCAAGAAAATGCTACAAAAGAGGGAAATGGAGACTTACCCTTGTAGACCTTCTCTTTTCTACTTCTTGGCTTGAGAAATGTTGCTTCTAAGCCTCTAAGAACCTCTCCTTGCTTCTGGAAATGGAGTGGTTATGGGGATGCTTGATGGTGATGAAGAAATGGCACCAAACTTGAAGAAAAAGACTTTGGAGCTATGGAAAATGGAGAGAAAATGGTGTATCTATCTCTCAAAAATGTCTAACAATTATCCAACCTCCTAAATGATGAAGCAAAACCTCCCCTTTATAGAGCAAAAATGCACCAAAAATATCCAAAAAGCACCAAAATATCTAAAAAGCAACAAAATATCTAAAAGCAACAAAAATATCTAAAAGCAACTCTCTAATCCTCCATACACTTGTTGAGACAATTCTTTGGCCTCCCACCCTCCAGTGATCTTCACGGTGCTAAAAGCAGAGGTGCCAAAATTGAACAAAAACTAATGCAAAAGCAGCTCGGGGACCAAAACCACGCGGGGTCCCGAAAATGGGCTGGAGGCACCGAAAGTGGCGTTCGGCCACGAAGTGGGTATCAGAGGCCCCAGTGTCCCTCATTATGCTAAAACAGAGGTACCGCCAAAATGAGCGAACAACGATGCGAAATGAATGCTCGGGGCCTAAACCGAAGTTCGGTCCCGAAAATGGGTCCGGGGCATCGGAAGTGGTGTTAATTGCGGGTCTCGGAGACCCCAGTGTCCCTCGTTATGCTAAAACAGAGGCACTTACCAAAAATTGGAGAAATCGGAGATGGTTGGGCGGTCCCGAACCGAGGCACACGGCCTGACGATCCCGAAAACCGGGAACCGGGCTCCGAAATGGGCAAAATGGCCTACGGCCACTGAGAGATAGTCTACGGGACCACTCCCTCCCCTCAGGAAAGAAAACAGAGAAAACCGAGTCTGGTTCGCAAACCGAGACAAGGCACAGAAGAGGGTTCGGGAGTCCGGAGGTAGGGCGCACGGCCGCAACTCTGAGACTTCGGAACGAGCACATCATGAAACATCACCGAGCGCTCAAACGGTGACGTCTGAGTCTTAAGGTCGGTCAAAAATGGGGTGTCTACAGGGAGGACAACTTTCAAGAACACTTAAAAGGGGACAAAGCATGCAAGTATGACAATACTACAAGCTTTGAAAAAATGCATGGAAAGGTGGCAAACCAACTAAATAATGCAAGCCTAGCATGCAAGAAAGCCTAAAACTTAAGGCTAGCCAAGGGGCTCAAACCAAGGCCATGCAAGACAAGCCCCAGAAGGCCAAGGGGACCTAAAACAGTCCCAACGCAGGTCTAAACACGACCAAAAACATGCTCGAAACTAGCCAACACAAGCTATAACACAATGCCAAAAGCATGAGACATGCAAGGTTACAAAAGGGGTGTTACACTACACTACATGCAAGGTTACAAAACGGCCAAGGGACCTAAAAGCAGTCCCAAGCGAGTCCAAACACGACCAAAAACATGCTCGAAACTAGCCAACACAAGCTACAACACAATGCCAAAAGCATGAGGCATGCAAGGTTACAAAAGGGGTGTTACACTACACCTATCAAAACCAAACATGGCATGACATAAGCCAATAAAAATAGAGTTATGGCAGGATAAAACAAGACAAAAAACCCACTTAGATGGCATCCAAATGACCTAAGCATGGAAGCATGCACAATGATCCATTCAAGAGGCATAAAACATCAACTCTTTAAAACATTAAAGGAGTGATAAATGCAAGTGTTCAAGCATGAAACATGGACTAAAATAGTATAACAAATGATGCCAAATCATTGAAAGGGTCCAAGTAAAGCA
Source organism: Camellia lanceoleosa (assembly GCA_025200525.1). Classification (NCBI taxonomy): domain Eukaryota; kingdom Viridiplantae; phylum Streptophyta; class Magnoliopsida; order Ericales; family Theaceae; genus Camellia; species Camellia lanceoleosa. Next base: position 25,970,172 of record CM045770.1, read on the forward strand.
TGCTAGTGACTTGGACACTCAAAGCTAACAAGCTATAATGCCTTATGGCTATACAAAGCATGGCATATATGATCAAGACAATGCAAAACAGAGATTTAGCATGGTAAAACAAGGCTACAAGCTTTTTGGAGTTGAGCCAAAATCATGCTAGAATGACATGTTACAACATGATGCATGTTAAGGCAAATGAGGGGATTGCAAGACAAGTACACGAAGCATGTAAGAGGCTATTAAACCAACTTGAAACAGAGATATATCATGGCAAAATAACACCAAATACTTGCTAAAAATGAAGCTAAAACAAGCTAAGCAAACATGCTACCAATATAAGCCATTTATACTAGCATACAAGACAACAAGGAGAAGGGATGACCCTTTCCTTTTTGAGACCTTAAAACACCATCCCACCATTGAAATCCCTCTGGATTTCAGTGGTAAGAAGGCCAAAACAAGGTGATCTCAAAGCTTCAAAATAAAGCACAAGAACAAGGCTAAAACAGGTCTAAGAGGGGATAAACAACCCCAAACACAAAAATGACCTTAAACAAAGGTCTTAAGCATGCAAAAACAGAATTTATTGTAGTTTATAGTTAAGCTTAAAACAATAAGCAATAAGGGGTAAAAGCTTAAGCAAAAATAGGGTATCTAAAGCAAGAATGCTCACCCTTGTAAAACATCTTCAAGAACAAGGCTCCAACAGCTTTTCTGAGTTCAAACCCACCCAAGAACACCAAAACCAACTCCCTAGTACCTCAGCAACAAAAGGAAGGTGTATTGGTAGGTGTTTGTGTGTTAAACTAAGACAATACTACACTTTTGAAGCACAAAAATGGAGAAACAAGGTAAGATAGATACAAGGCTATATCTATCGTTCAAAGGTGATTTTTCTGAACCCTTGAGAAGGGATGAGGGCCTACCCTCTTATAGGAATTCAATTCCAAGGCTTCTTGGAGAAGCTAAGCAAAGGTGCAAATCCCTCCATACATGTGTATGGAGGGGGTGAATTGTGCAGCCAGTTGTGCCGGCTCGCATAAAATATTAGCATAAAGCAGATGAACAGGGCTCGGCAAGAAAATATGGCCTATAGACAATCAAAGGCGCCGACCGACCAAAAAAGGTGCTGATCGGCCAACACTTTTGGCCGATGGCTTTCTGCCTTGGCCGATGGGTTGAGTGGATAGCCAACAAGCCACCTCTTCCCTCAAAAGCAAAAACACAAGTGTTGGGTCCACAACCAGGCACAAAACAGTCAAGTTGAGAGATCCTAAGGCAAGGCACGTGAGCGAGACCTCTGAGAACTCAAAACGAACACGAACATGGATGATCATCGTGTGTTCAAACGATGACGTCCAAGTCTTGAGGACGGTCAAAAATGGGGTGTCTACAGTTGCCCTCTTTGACAGAACTCGAAAGTCATAAAAATGACAGGAGTGAATGTCAAAGCCCAGAGACGACCCACTTTTGACAAGGCCGAAAACTTAGACAAGCATGCAAGACAACGAAGATATGTGCCCGCAAGCAGGGGTAAGATGCAAGTGACGTGCACGTTGCCGAGCATAACACATGATCATGCAAAAAAAGCTATAACGAAGCAAAACATGCAACAGTTTTAAGCAAACAAATAAAAACCAAACCACATTACATTCATAAAAGATGTAAGAGAATTATACAATTCTCGTTACGTCTCACACGGAGAATATACAATACTTCTGCTCCATTTGGTCGCGCTGGCTTCAAATGAACCGTACATACAATATCGTGCCTGCAAAAGAAAAAAGCTTAACAGTACAATATCGTTAGAAACATGCATAACAATGTAATTTAAAACTGCATGACAACGCCAGTGAAGTGTGCGTGACAACGCAGGCGGAAGGGTGCAAGACAATGCAACCTAAGTGTGACGCATAACAATGCGGAAGGGATGCAAGACAATGCAACCAAAGTGTGACGCATAACAATGCGGTAAAAACAACACAATGCACTAACAAGTGCAGGTAAGGTGCGCAAGATAGCGCGATGTGCAAGATAGCGCGAATGAAATGCAATGCACTAACAGGTGCAAATGAGGTGCAAAAAATAGCGCGATGCACAAAATAGCGCGAATGCAATGCAATGCACTAACAGGTGCATATGATGTGCGCAAAATAGCGGGAATGCAATGTAATGCACTAACAGGTGCATATGATGTGCACAAAATAGCGCGATGTGCAAAATAGCGTGAATGCAATGCAATGCACTAATAGGTGCATATGTTGTGCGCAAAATAGCGCGATGCACAAAATAGCGCAAATGAAATGCAATGCACTAACAGGTGCATATGATGTGCGCAAAATAGAGCGATGCGCAAAATAGCGCGAATGAAATGCAATGCACTAACAGGTGCATATGAGGTGCGCAAAATAGCGCGATGCGCAAAATAGCATGACTGAAATGCAATGCACTAACAGGTGTGTATGATGTGCGAAAAATAGCGCAAATGAAATGCAATGCACTAACAAGTGCATATGAGGTGCGCAAAATAGCGCGATGCGCAAAATAGCGCGAATGAAATGCAATGCACTAACAGGTGCATATGATGCGCGCAAAATAGCACGTTGCGCAAAATAGCGCGAATGCAATGCAATGCACTAACAGGTGCAAATGATGTGCGCAAAATAACGCGAATGAAATGCAATGCACTAACAGGTGCATATTGTAGACACCCCATTTTTGACCGACCATAAGACTCAGACGTCACCGATTGAGCACTCGGTGATGTTGCATCTTGTGCTTTCGTTGAAGTCTCGAGTTCGGCCGTCGCCTGCCTCCGGACTTCGAACTCTCTTCTGCCTTGTCTCGATTTGCGAACGGACTCGGTTTTCTCTGTTTTCTTTCTGAGGAAGAGTGGTCCGTAGACTATCTCTCGATGGCCGTGGGCTACTTTTCGTGGCCGTGGGCCATTTTTCCCATTCGAGCCGGTTCGGTTTGAAGCCGTTAGGCCATGTGCCTCGGTTGGGACGCCCAACCATCTCCGATTTCTCGGTTTTTGGCATGCATCTCATTTACTCCCGTTTAAGGGACACGGGGCTCGAAACCCACCAGCCGAACACCACTTAGGTGCCGTGACCCATTTTCGGGATCGAACCACGCGGTTTTGGCCCCAAGCATTCATTTTGCATCGTTTCTGTTCATTTTTGGCGAACACCTCTGTTTGGTCCTTCCGAGGGACACTGGGGTCTCTGAGACCCACCATGACCGAACACCATAGGTGCGGCGGCCCATTTCGGGATCCGAACCAGCGGTTTTGGCCCCGAGCATTCATTTTGCATCGATGTCTTCATTTTTGGCGACACCTCTGCTTGGTCCTTCCAGGGACACCGGGTCTCTGAGACCCACTGACAAACACCACTTCCAAAGGTGCGGCCCATTTCGGATCGAACCGCGGTTTTGGCCCCGAGCATTCATTTTGCATCGATGTCTGTTCATTTTTGACAGACACCTCTGTTTGGTCCTTCCAAGGGACACTGGGGTCTCTGAGACCCACTTTGCAGCCGAACACCACTTCCGGTGCCCGGCAGCCCATTTTCGAGACCTCGAACTTCGCGGTTTAGGCCCCGAGCTTTCATTTTGCGTCGGTTTTTGTTCATTCTTGGCAGGTACCTCTATTTTGTCCATTGAGAACACTGGGTCTCGAGACCCACTTCGCAATTAACACCACTTAGGTGCCCGACCCATTTCGGGACCCCGCGGTTTTGGTCCCCGAGCTTTGCTTTTGCATTAGTTTTGTTCAATTTTGGCGAGTCCTCTGTTTCATCATTCCGAGAACATCTGCGGTCTCAGATGCCCACTTCTTGGCCGAACAAAATCTTTTGTTTTTGCCCTCAAAATATCTAGATATTTTGCCCTCAAAATATCTAGATATTTGGAGTTAGATATTTCCACCCTTCTTGGCCATATAAACCAACGGCACCAGCTGATTTAGGGGTGAGAAAAATCCTTTGAGTCTTGCATTGATCTCCTCCTTTCCTCTCTTCCAAAAAAGCTTCAAGCATCCAAGTCTTTTTCTTCAAGTTTTGGTCCCATTTTCTTCATCATCTTCAAGCACAACCACCACCAATCCATTTCCAGCAGCTAAGGGAGCTTTCTAGCAGCTAGGAGGCACCACTTCTCAAGCAAAGAAGCAGCCAAGACTTGTCTACAAGGGTGAGTGGTCATTTCCCTCTTTCTAGCTCATTTCTTGCATCAAAGTTCTAGCCTATGTATGATCTGATTTCGTGGCTTCCATGAACTGATAAAGTGCTTATTTTGAGCCCCTCTTCAACATTGAAGAAGGGCTCAACCATGTTTGGTGACTCTATCATGCATCTCCTTTGTAAATCCTCCAAATTACCGTAAACTTGCATGCTTTTTTTAGCTTATGTGCATTTATTTTTGGAGCATGCTATAAAACTGATTTTGAGCCTATTTTGTGTCCCTCTACAACATTGTAGAAGGGACCAATCTTGTGTGGTGTCTCCATGAATGGCCTCTCTTTGTATCTCTCTTTGGTCATGTTTTGCATGCTTTGTTAGACTTATTTGGCTCCGGATTTCAGCCTTCATCAGGCTTAGAAAGAGCCTTATTTTTGTCTCCTTGTCTTTCTTTGTTAAGGGCCTTAAGCCATTTGGTGTTTGGTTTTGGTACTTCATGTTGTATCCATCAAATTTTCCGTAAATTTGCATGTTTGTTTAGGCCATTCTAGCTTCTGTTTCTGGCCTTCATCAGGCTTAGGAAGTATCTTGTTTTGGCCTATTCTTTGTATTTTATTAAGGGTCTTAGGCCATTTGATGTTTGCTTATGGTACCTTATGTTATAGCCCCTTTTGGTCCATATTTTGCATGCTATGCTTGCCATGTCTACACACTGTTTTGGGGATCTCATCTTCTGTAAAAATGCATATTTTTAGTCCCTCTCTAATGTTGTAGAACTGATTTTTTGGGTTTGAGCATTGTAAATACCACTTGCCTTGTAATTCCCCTCTTTTCCCGTATTTTTGCATGCCATTGTTGCCATATCTATGCTCACATTTTGGCCATGTTTTGTACTGAAAAAGTTCTATTTTTGGGGCTGCCTTGCTACTGTTTTTGCTTTCATGTGCCAATTTTGCATGTTTAGCATAGCCGTAGGCCATTTCGGGCACTTAGAATTGCATTTCGGGATGATTTCATGCATTGATTGTCATTTCGTATCATTTCGGGGCTGTTTTCCCCTTTATTTAGTGGCTGAAATTTGGTTTGCATGCTTGCATATCATTTCCCTTGTCATTTTATGCCTTAATGCATTGCCTCGGTTTGCGTGCCCGTGGGCACGCACTTCGAGGCACTCCATTTTCATTCATCGGCATCCCATGTGATTGCGGCTGAGGCCCTCTCATGTTGGTATAAGCCCAATTTGCATTTCGCATGTCATTCAGCATCGCCTCGGTTTGCGTGCCCGTGTGCACGCATTTCGAGGCAGCTCTTTTTTATCCGATGGCAGCTTATGTGAGTGCGGCTGAGGCTCTCTCATGTTAGTGTAAGCCCAATTTGCATTTTACATCTCATTTCTGTACCATTTTCATGCCTTAGTGCATTTTCTCGGTTTGCGTGCCCGTGTGCACGCATTTCGAGGCATCTCCTTTTATCATTATGGCAGCCTATGTGAGTGCGGCCGAGGCTCTCTCATGTTGGCGTAGGCCTATTACTGCATTCCATATGCTATTTTATGCATTCCTCGGTTTGCGTGTCCGCGGGCACGCATTTCGAGGCAGCTTTATTTTCATCCGACGGCAGCTTATGTGAGTGTGGCTGAGGCCCTCTCATGTTGGTGTAAGCCCAATTTGCATTCCGTATGCCATTTCATTCCATTTTATCATCGCCTCGGCTTGCGTGCCTGTGTGCACGCATTTCGAGGCACTTCGGTTTTACCCGATTTGTATTTTGTCATCGCCTCGATTTGCGTGCCTGTGTGCACGCATTTCGATGCACTTCGGTTTTATCCGATTTCCATTTTATCATCGCCTCGGTTTGCGTGCCTGTGTGCACGCATTTTGAGGCACTTCGGTTTTACCCGATCTGCATTTTGTCATCGCCTCGGTTTGCGTGCCTGTGTGCACGCATTTCGAGGCACTTCGGTTTTCCCCGATCTGCATTTTGTCATCATCGCCTCGGTTTGCGTGCCTGTGTGCACGCATTTTGAGGCACTTCGGTTTTATCCGATTTGCATTTTGTCATCGCCTCGGTTTGCGTGCCTGTGTGCACGCATTTCGAGGCACTTCGGTTTTATCCGATTTTCTATTTCATCATCGCCTCGGTTTGCGTGCTTGTGGGCACACATTTCGAGGCACTTCGGTTTTATCCGATTTGCATTTCATCATCGCCTCGGTTTACGTGCCTGTGGGCGCGCATTTCGAGGCACTCCGGTTTTATCCGACTTGCATTTCATATCATCGCCTCGGTTTGCGTGCCCGTGCGCACGCTTTTCGAGGCATCTTATTTTCATCTCATTTTCATCCGAATTGTGCATACTAGATTGTATCTTAGATTGCATTCATGCATTTTCTCGGTTTGCGTGCCTGCGGGCACGCATTTCGAGGCATCTCATTTTCATGGCATTGTGCATGCTATATCACATGTTTGCTGCATTTCATGCATATCATGCATATTGCGTCGTGTTCGGGATAGGAATTAGCCCGGGCACGGGAAACGAGGCACGTTTCGTACTCTGAGTGACGGAACGGGTCTCAACTCCCAAGTCACCGACACTCCGGATTACCCATGATGGAGCTAGGTTTTGTTATAGCATTCATATGCATTCATCCCTATATTGAGTTGTGCAATCCGATTCCTCGGCCATCATGCATCGGTATGCGTGATTGGTGGCACGAGGATCGAGGCATGCATATATTTGTGAAAATACATTGCTATGCCCTTTTCCTGCTCTCTGTTACAGCAAAAATCGAGGATCAACAACTTTTGGTCCGTGCGCATTTCGAGAAATACTACAAGCGAGGCTAATCGGGGCATCCTGGATTATTTCGCGCCCGAGCGATAACGTACATCATCCATCGAAGCGGCGATCCGGCTTGCATGCGCTTACTTCTTTTTTTTAATTAATTTGTCAATTAATTAGAAATTTGTATATTGATTCCGGACTGTATATTCTTTTATTCGGACTGTATATTTATTCGGACCCTCTGCGCGAGGGCAATGTTGTAATAAGGGTGTGTGAGTGCGATGTATGTCTTCCAACCCCCATTTCTTTCTCCCTTTTATTTACCCGCTTACGATGGTTAGATATAGGGCATATTTCATTTAGCATCTGATGTAATGACATGTTTGCATTCATTCATCTGTATTGCACGCACCGGGCTCGGCACATCATACAAACTGCATCTGTATTTCAATTCCAAATTGAATATATGATAGCTGTTGCATTTCACGTGCCATATTTAGAATAGCCGAGCCTGCTATAGTTTGCATCTTCGCATGTGTTGCATTAGGCATTTCTGTATATTTAGGATCATGCATGATTTCTAACAAGCTTCTGTTTTGGCTTGGAGTACTAGGTAAGTTTTATGCTTTAGCATTCTTGCATGCGTGTGAGTGTTGCCATGAATAGCATGCTTACCATGAGGCTATGTGCTTATGTGATATAACTGCCTTGAATGCCTGTGGGTGGAGGTTGAGTTATCTGAATTGGGACAACACATTGACTGTTCGTTTGTTAAGCCCACTAGATAGTGGCAAAATCATGTTTTCTAAGCCCACCCGAGGGTGGCAAATCCGCATTTTAGCCTGCCTGCGGGCAGCACCATCACATCATTTTCAAACAAACAAACATGAAGTGTTTTGTTCCAATTCAGACGGCCCAGTCTATACTTGTTTGCTGCGAGCATCACATAGTAATCTAGGCTAATAACCGGAATAAGAACTCACAAAGTTTTCAAAAACAGATATCATGGTTAGTAGAGGCCGGTCTTTGACCGGACGAGAGGGGGTGCTCACGATGTGACCTTCCCTAATCGTACCCAAGTTCCCGAGCCAACTTTGGTGATAGCGGACCGCGTGGCCTTTCGACCGAGTTAGGGTTTCCTAAATTTCTTATTTTAAAATATTTAGGTGGCGACTCATTATCGCAAAGCAATCCATGTTTGGCACTTCTTTCAAAAAATCTGTTTTCCTTCAAAAGCGATTTGCGGATTTGGACTCTTTGGTTCAATATTGAGAACGCAACAAAATCGAGTCGAGCTAGCGAGGTCCCCGGGCGTTATTCTGATTCTGGCGACTATTTGGGAGTTAGAGAACTTGACTCGAACTCATGATATCTGGTTTGACTACGCTTGTGTGTTTCTTTGCATTGCATTTGCATTGTGCGCGTAGGACACCGTGTTTGCCATCTGCTATTCTGGCGGTTTCTTGGAGTCTTGTCTTGTCAAGGCATGTCCATAAAATTTGTCGATTCTGAGCTCTGCCGATGGGGAACACAAACCCGGTTTCTGGGGCACCCTTGACCATTCGACCTAGTGCATATTTGGATCCATAGTGACCATTCCAAACTAGGACAAAGTTGCTTACCGCTTATAGGTTGTTTGAAGCAAGGCGTGCGTAGTGAAACCCTAGTTCGACAAAATAGGGCGAAACCCTACCCCAACATAGGGGTGTTTTGGCTCTCACTTATCTGTTATGTGCTTGCTAGAGTCGTCTCTGAGAATGCATGTATCGCTTTTGAGTTTGGGCATCGAACTGCGGGCACCAATTGATATTTTGGGCATCGAACTGCGGGCAGTTCAAGACTTTGGGATTGATTTACTGAGGGTAGCAGATTCTGAGAATTTTGGGGCGATTCGGTGGGCACTCATTCAACTATGCTTGTATCTGTTCAGATGTAATCAGGGTGAGATCCTGTTCATTTTCTCTTTTGCTATGTTGTCCTGGAACTATAGCTTGAAGGCTCTAATCCCGGGTACATTGGACTAGTCTTGATAGACTTTGTTAGGTCGAAATTCAATTCAAGGGCAACCCGGTGTTCTTTCGCTAAGGCAAGGCAAAAAAGGCGGTCGAGGCTTACGGTTCATCGATCAAGCGATCACCACCACATCATCAAGAGACCCGTTATGGCACAAGGTTCGAAGAATTTGTGGCTATGATAGCGATGTTAAATCGAGGAAGCAATGCAGGATGAGACGATCTTTGAAAGCATAGCATACATCTGGGGCATCGCCTCACCCAACTTCGGGACCCCAACCGAACTTTGACCCACTTTTGCCAGCTGAAGATTCGCAGGGCCTTTCCAAACCTGCTAAAGTCAACACAGTCGCCATAGCCGACCCTTTTGCCAAGGCCAGCCTACAAATAGCCAGCCCAGCCCGAGCTCAGGGTAGATTTTTCCCCCCCCTCCATATGAGCCTAACCAGCGCATTCAAAGTCCTGATGGAAAGAGGGCATCTCAAACCCCTTAATCCTCAACCTTTGCCAAACCCACTCCCTGCCAGACATAACCCCTCCAAATACTGTATGTACCATCAACAGCGCAGTCATGGCAAGCCGAGATCATCGTCATGATGGATGAGAATCTCATTGACAACCGGACAATAGCTCCATTTCAAAGCCCCAAGGACCAAGTACCTCATCCACATCCCAACCTCAGCCATACACTGCCACCCACCTACAACCCCAGTATATACCCCCCGACCCATATACTCAAGCCCGAGATGTTTATCCCGGAAGGCATGGGCTTAAGCACGATGGATGCACTTGAACCCCAATCATCTCAAACCCGTGAGCCCACTACTTCTGAGCTAAAAAGAATGATCGTAGATCTCCAAAGAACTGTGACTGATCTGGCCTCCGGGACATTGGCTCCATCATCGACCACACCACATACTGGGAATTCCATGTCAAAAGGCTCCCCAGTCTTGGGGCGAGCTACATATGAGGAAGACCAATCCCTTGGCAAAGTGGGAGTGAGTGGAAAGAACAAGATAGGGGCGGACATGGATCCTCATGAGCATCTTCTGTTGGCTGTTGAGGCTTTGAAAGCCGAGGGACTGAACAAAGAACAAGTGCTCGCAGTTGCTGCAAAAACTGTGGACGACATCTTCGCCACCCAAGTTAGGGGTAGTTTGAATCAAAGGGAAAACCGGGAGAAGGGTCGTTATACCAGAGGCAATCCTGTTAGCTCTAACCCTCCACTCAGAAGAGATCGAGAAGCAGCCAAGACTGCCAATCCCTTCTTGGGTGCCCAGCAAAAATCCACAAACCCAAAAGTACCAACCCCGAGGTCAGAGGGTCTTCCATGCCCTCCACATGCCTTTATCCAAAGCTTTCCAAATCCTTGTTGGACAAGGCCATCTCAAACCCCTTGAGCCTCGGCCTCTCCCGAACCTTCTTCCGGCAACACATGATGCTACCCAGTATTGCGCGTACCATCAGCAAACCGGCCATACTACTGACGACTGCTTCCGTCTTCGCCATGAAGTACAGGATCTATTTGACAACGGGGTTGTCCTCCCGCCAAGCTCTGCAAAGTCTATCGGCACAGGATCGGTGAACTTAAGGGATAATGTGATGTGATTCGGGGGAGGAACCACCTGCGGATGGCGCTCGGATTACTCCAGCTGTGGTGAATGGCATGCACCGTTTTGAGCAATGTACAAGTGCTGTTAATTTTGCATTTTGACTTGGGTATTAGGTCAGCCTTGTTGTTTTGTTTTGAGTCTGTCTTTTTGTTTTAAGTCAGTCTTTTTGTTTTGGGTCTGTCTTGTTGTATCGAGTCAGTCCCGTTGTATAGGAGTCGGGTGATTCCGGGGGTGTTACCTCGAGCGTCACCATTTTGTTTTTTGTTTGTCTTTTCGTTTTGTTTTGAGTATGTTTCTGCCAGGGAGCCAGTTGTGCCAACAGATTTTGAATGAAACAACAGTGATTTCCACACTCTCGCATTTGCTTCTGCCGTGTGTTAGTTGCGCCGGGGTTTGAATGAAATGGCAGTGCATTCCACCTGCTCTTTTGTGCCTTGAAGTCATTGTAATGACCTGAGTTTTTTCAAAACTTTTTGAACACTGCAGTGAAAACAAAGAGGGAGGAATTCCTCGGGATTTGCAAAACTTTGATCAAATTGAGAGAAAGAGAGGCGTGCTAAGCCCTTAATGAATGAAATCATGCTTGTTAGTGTGAGTACTGAGAAGGACCCTGGCTTTGATCCAGATTGGTCCTACACTGTCTTCAGCGCGAGCGATTTGTCGCTTTCTTAAAAACTTTCAAAAAATGTTTTGCGCGGTCCTGCGAAGACATGTGTGGAATCGCTCTTGAGATTGTGCAGCTTAGGATCGCTCTCAGCCTCGAGACTCGACCCCCCTTTGCTTTCAAACCTTGAACTTGAATTCAGAAGGTTCAAAGGTCAATTACGATGTGAGGCCTGTGTGGCGGTTGAAGCACCCTCGAACAAGAGGCACCAAAGTCAGATCAAGAAGGTCAGACCTCATCAGAAGAAGCTTGCAAGGCTAGAGCAGAAGCACCCCTCGAACTAGAGGCAAAAAATATCTGATGTGCTCGAAGAGCCAAAGGTGGATCTTTCTGCAAGTCAATATAACAGCCACTCTCCTGGATGTAGAGGACTTCAATCTCAGAACCATTTGGCATGGATTGGTTACATTTTTACCCTTTGAGAGGCTCGCTGGGCCGAAAACCCGAAAGGGCGACCCAGGCAAAAGTTAGAGTGAGACAAGAAAAATATATATACAAAAATGCAAAAAGAAAAAATGCAAAAAAAAAAAAGAAAAGAAAAAGAAAAGAAAAGGAATGAAAAGAATAGAAAAGAGAAAAGAAAGAAGAACAAAGCTCGCAAGGTCGAAAACCTGCAACAGGCGCCTTGGCAAAAGTTAGAGCATAAAAAGGAGAGGTTAAATACCCGAGTGTACCCTGACCCCGAACTACGTAAGGCTTGATTCCCATGTTTGGGATACGTAGGCAACTTCATTCTGAAGTCCAGCCATAAACACTTCCAAATCAAGTGTGTCCATGTAATGGTTTTGACTATCCTTGCCTCCTCTGTATCCGAGAGTTCGATTGCCATCATCGCTCTGAGGACTGACTACAATGCGCTGCGGTGCCTTTTAAACAAGGGGCAACTTTCCGTTGCCATTCAATGCGCTGTGGTGCCTTTCAAACAAGGGGCAACTTTCCGTTGCCATTCAATGCGCTGCAGTGCCGTTCAAACAAGGGGCAACTTTCCGTTGCCATGCGGATCTCTTCAAGCAGGCGCTTTCCCTTGGATCCGAGGTTATGCATCTCAGGAGTAAGTTTCATGCTCGTTGAGCAAGTGGCCGTGTGCAAAAATAGTTTTTGAGAATTTTTACTGAAGTTGACTATTTTCTCGAAAATTGTTCCATTTATTTATTATTTTTATTATTTTTTTTTTCAAAAACTGGACCATTTCTTGGACCCAAAAAGGAAAATTTTCAGTGCTCATAGCCTGAACTGCATGATTTCAAATCAAAAATCGAACAAACATGTTAATCTAACTCTCATTTTGGTCAAAATTTTTTAGGAGAAAGCTCAAAAATAAAAATGGTCAAAATGATGAACTAGGGGCACAATTGAGTCAGGTGTTCTGTCTTTTCCCCGTAGCCAATGCATTTGCCAGAAAGGGCACCATACTTGCCAAGAAGCGCTCTACTGGGAAGAGGGCACAACGAAGCTAACGACAAAGGGCGTAAAGCTCACATCCTGCAAGCAATGAGGTACCATGCCAAGTCTGGCTCCTGGAATGGGGCCAGACATTACACTCCCTCATCTGGACAGATCTGCTCACGTCCAAACTCCCCAGCAGGGCATCATCGACCGATGTCAGCTGCAGATTTGCTACATACCCATTTGTAGCACAACCCCTCTGTGGGAGGACTTCACCAGCTGTTATGAGCAGAAGAAGAAGAATCTGGTAGAATACCAGGGGCAAAAGCCTTCAACTTGCTGTTTATCCATCAACCACCCAGGGGAGGGATGAAAAATGAGAGATTTAAGAATAGAGAGATGTGCGATGAGAGGAAAAGTGAGAAAAGGGCTTTTTCAGAAAAAACCGAGCTTGAGGGCCGAGTGATGTGAGAATCACAAATAAGAAAGGGTGGGACATATACCCGGTGAAACAGGCTCCCTGTGCACGTCTGAGTGTCGTGTCTTTTTGTTTTATCTCGATTTTGTTTTGGGTCGTTTCGAGTGTTACTCGATGTGTCTAGGTTGTGTGCCTTTTATTTCCTTGTTGAGTCGTTTTGCTGTGTTCAGTTGTAGGCTCAATACCCGGTTGAGGATCCTTTTCTCATTTTCAAAAATAAAATCGTTTTGTGCTCCGAGTGCCGTGCCGTTCTCCACATTTGTGCAAAACAGAATTTGTTCTTTCATAAAACCGCAGGGTTCAACCCAGGTCATATGAAAACAGTAAACCAGGACCTATCTGAAGCTATGAGTTTCGGGCTGCAAAGCAAAAGCAAAAGAGGAAAATGTCGAGCATCTGAGTTTGTTCCAACTTCAGTAAGTTCCGAGACTATACTCCGTGTGCACCTTGTCAGGTCTTGTCGATGCTCCGAAGTGTGAGTGTGCCTCTACCTCAAGCTCAAGATCAAGTCAGCCTCAAGCCAGAATGGCGATCAGAAGTGTTCTCCTCGAGTACTGTTTCGTGCCAGGGACATCTTGGCCGTGTTTGCAATGAGTTCCTAGGAGACCAACTGCGAAGGTGGAAACTAGAGTTCGAATGGCTGTTGCCTAGAACGCAAAGGTTCGGGATTTCCGAGACTAAAGTCTGGTTTAAATACCCAGAGGTGTGCCCTCGGCTTGAAATCTGTATGGAAGCCCCATAGGTTGAGATAGCATGTGTGCACCTCAATTCTGGATACTGAACCAACCTAGTCTGTCACCCCGTTGGAGAATAGGGAAAGTTGTGAATATGATCAGGAAGACAAGTAGCAGCCGTAGCTCTTACATACAGATGATGTCCCTTGTCAGCATTCCAGAGCCTTTGTACTGTGAGTTGAAGGTAAGTGTTCGAAGAGCACGAGGGGAGATCCCCATCGGAGCAGAGCGGTTCACCGCCACTCACCTTATGAGGTGCTTTCTAAAATGCCGCCTTGTCCATTTATTTGCTTTCCTTAAGCATCATGCCTTGTAATGCATTGTCCCTATCAAGTTTCTTTCTTAGTCATGCACGATATTGTATGTACGGTTCATTCAAAGAAGTTCCATTTGAGATTATTCACTTTAGTGTATCAATCACACATGTTCTCACTTTTGTGTATCTATCACACATTCTCACTTAGTGTATCAATCACACTTGTTCATATAGTGCATCTATCACACTTTGTGTTCACCTTTAGTATGTCTATCATACTCTGCTCATTTTGTGTATCAATCACTCTATGCTCATTCGTTGCATTGTTATGCACATTTGCCTATCATTGTTATGCTCATTACTTGCATTGTTATATGACTTCACCTGCATTGTTATGCACCTTTTCACTTGCGACTATTATTCTTTTTCCTCGCGCGTGCGACAAGTTAGATTCCTCGGTTAAAAGTATTTGGAATACGTTCCAGTGCTCACACCATTCCCCGGTTAAAAGTATTTGGAATACGTTCCAGTGCTCACACCATTCCCCGGTTAAAAGTATTTGGAATACGTTCCAGTGCTCACACCATTCCCCGGTTAAAAGTATTTGGAATACGTTCCAGTGCTCACACCATTCCTCGGTTAAAAGTATTTGGAATACGTTCCACTGCTCACACCATTCCTCGGTTAAAAGTATTTGGAATACGTTCCAGTGCTCACACCATTCCGCGGTTAAAAGTATTTGGAATACGTTCCAGTGCTCACACCATTCCCCGGTTAAAAGTATTTGGAATACGTTCCAGTGCTCACACCATTCCTCGGTTAAAAGTATTTGGAATACGTTCAAGTGCTCACACCATTCCTCGGTTAAAAGTATTTGGAATACGTTCCAGTGCTCACACCATTCCTCCGGTTAAAATTATTTGGAATACGTTCCAGTGCTCACACCATTCCTCGGTTAAAAGTATTTGGAATACGTTCCAGTGCTCACACCATTCCTCTGTTAAAAGTATTTGGAATACGTTCCAGTGCTCACACCATTCCCCGGTTAAAAGTATTTGGAATACGTTCCAGTGCTCACACCATTCCTCGGTTAAAAGTATTTGGAATACGTTCCAGTGCTCACACCATTCCTCGGTTAAAAGTATTTGGAATACGTTCCAGTGCTCACACCATTCCCCGGTTAAAAGTATTTGGAATACGTTCCAGTGCTCACACCATTCCTCGGTTAAAACTATTTGGAATACGTTCCAGTGCTCACACCATTCCTTCGGTTAAAAGTATTTGGAATACGTTCCAATGCTCACACCATTCCTTCGGTTAAAAGTATTTGGAATACGTTCCAGTGCTCACACCATTCCATAACACTGGGATTGCTCCCTATGTGTCTCTCTTTTCCCGTTCCTTACGCGATTTCAGTGTGTTTGGAATTTATCTCGGGTTGTGTTGCGTACACACCTGAGCGGTTGTTTTTGGACCTCCTCTCACGATTTCAGCTTGGTTTGAGTGTCCCGTTTCTTACACAATTTCAGCGTGTTTGGAATTTATCTTAGGTTGCGTGGAACACGCTCCTCTTTGATTTTCTTTGTTCTTCCTCCACTCACGAGTCGGCAAATGTGATTGAGTATGTCTCACTGTTGCATCTATTTGTCAATACCTGCTTCATTACAGCTTGCTGCATTTGCACGAACATCTGTTACATCTGGCTTCTTGCATACCATTTGCATTTTGCCCCCTGCCTGTGGGCATACATATCTCTACTTATCTTGTATGATTGTCTAAGTCTTCGCCTTTGTCAAAATGGGTCGTCTCTAGGCTTTGACATTCACTCCCGTCATTCTTATGACTTCCGAAGTTCTCACAAAGAGGGCAAATCAGAGACACCCCATTTTTGACCGACCTTAAGACTTCGACGTCACCGATTGAGCGCCGGTGATGTTGCATCAGGCTCGCGTTCGAAGTCTCGAGTCGCGTAGGCGCTTCGCCTCGACTTCGAACTCTCTTCTGTGCCTTGTCTCGATTGCGAACGGACTCGATTTCTCTGCTTTTCTTTCCTGAGGGAAGGAGTGGTCCCAGAGACTATCTCTCGGTGGCGTGGGCTACTTTTTCGGGTCAGAGGCCATTTTTCCCATTTCGAGCCGGTTCTCGGTTTTCGAGCCGTTAGGCCGTGCCTCGTTCGGGACAGCCCAACCATCTCCGATTTCTCCGGTTTTTGGCATGCATCACATTTACTCCCGTTTAAGGCGCACTGAGGGCTCAGAAACCCACTCCGCAGACGAACACCACTTCGGTGCGGCCCATTTTCGATCCCAACCGCGATTTTGGCCCCGAGCATTCATTTTGCATCGATGTCTGTTCATTTTTGGCAGACACCTCTATTTGGTCCTTCCGAGGGACACTGGGGTCTCTGAGACCCACTTCGCAGCCGAACACCACTTCCGGTGCCCGGCAGCCCATTTTCGGGATCCCGAACCGCGCGGTTTTGGCCCCGAGCATTCATTTTGCATCGATGTCTGTTCATTTTTGGCAGACACCTCTGTTTGGTCCTTCCGAGGGACACTGGGGTCTCTGAGACCCACTTCAGCCAAACACCACTTCCGGCCCATTTTCGGGATCCCGAACCGCGCGGTTTTGGCCCCGAGCATTCATTTTGCATCGATGTCTGTTCATTTTTGGCAGACACCTCTGTTTGGTCCTTCCGAGGGACACTGGGGTCTCTGAGACCCACTTCGCAGCCGAACACCACTTCCGGTGCCCGGCAGCCCATTTTCGGGACCCCGAACTTCGCGGTTTAGGCCCCGAGCTTTCATTTTGCATCGGTTTTTGTTCATTCTTGGCAGGTACCTCTATTTTGTCACAATGAGGAACACTGGGGTCTCCGAGACCCACTTCGCAGCCGAACACCACTTAGGTGCCTTGACCCATTTTCGGGACCCCGCGCGGTTTTGGTCCCCGAGCTTTCGTTTTGCATTAGTTTTTGTTCAATTTTGGCAGGTCCCTCTGTTTCATCATTCCGAGGAACACTGCGGTCTCAGATGCCCACTTCGTGGCCGAACAAAATCTTTTGTTTTTGCCCTCAAAATATCTAGATATTTTGCCCTCAAAATATCTAGATATTTGGAGTTAGATATTTCCACCTTCTTGGCTATATAAACCAACGGCACCAGCTGATTTAGGGGTTAGAAAAATCCTTTGAGTCTTGCATATTGATCTCCTCCTTTCCTCTCTTCCAAAAAAGCTTCAAGCATCCAAGTCTTTTTCTTCAAGTTTTGGTCCCATTTTCTTCATCATCTTCAAGCACAACCACCACCAATCCATTTCCAGCAGCTAAGGGAGCTTTCTAGCAGCTAGGAGGCACCACTTCTCAAGCAAAGAAGCAGCCAAGACTTGTCTACAAGGGTGAGTGGTCATTTCCCTCTTTCTAGCTCATTTCTTGCATCAAAGTTCTAGCCTATGTATGATCTGATTTCGTGGCTACCATGAACTGATAAAGTGCTTATTTTGAGCCCTTCTTCAACATTGAAGAAGGGCTCAACCATGTTTGGTGACTCTATCATGCATCTCCTTTGTAAATCCTCCAAATTACCGTAAACTTGCATGCTTTTTTTAGCTTATGTGAATTTATTTTTGGAGCATGCTATAAACTGATTTTGAGCCTATTTTGTGTCCCTCTACAACATTGTAGAAGGGACCAATCTTGTTTGGTGTCTCCATGAATGGCCTCTCTTTGTATCTCTCTTTGGTCATGTTTTGCATGCTTTGTTAGACTTATTTGGCTCCGGATTTCAGCCTTCATCAGGCTTAGAAAGAGCCTTAATTTTGTCTCCTTGTCTTGCTTTGTTAAGGGCCTTAAGCCATTTGGTGTTTGGTTTTGGTACTTCATGTTGTATCCATCAAATTTTCCGTAAATTTGCATGTTTGTTTAGGCCATTCTAGCTTCTGTTTCTGGCCTTCATCAGGCTTAGGAAGTATCTTGTTTTGGCCTATTCTTTGTATTTTATTAAGGGTCTTAGGCCATTTGATGTTTGCTTATGGTACCTTATGTTATAGCCCCTTTTGGTCCATATTTTGCATGCTATGCTTGCCATGTCTACACACTGTTTTGGGGATCTCATCTTCTGTAAAAATGCATATTTTTAGTCCCTCTCTAATGTTGTAGAACTGATTTTTTGGGTTTGAGCATTGTAAATACCACTTGCCTTGTAATTCCCCTCTTTTCCCGTATTTTTGCATGCCATTGTTGCCATATCTATGCTCACATTTTGGCCATGTTTTGTACTGAAAAAGTTCTATTTTTGGGGCTGCCTTGCTACTGTTTTTGCTGTCATGTGCCAATTTTGCATGTTTAGCATAGCCGTAGGCCATTTCGGGCACTTAGAATTGCATTTCGGGATGATTTCATGCATTGATTATCATTTCGTATCATTTCGGGGCTGTTTTCCCCTTTATTTAGTGGCTGAAATTTGGTTTGCATGGTTGCATATCATTTCCCTTGTCATTTTATGCCTTAATGCATTGCCTCGGTTTGCGTGCCCGTGGGCACGCACTTCGAGGCACTCCGTTTTCATTCATCGGCATCCCATGTGAGTGCGGCTGAGGCCCTCTCATGTTGGTATAAGCCCAATTTGCATTTCGCATGTCATTCCGCATCGCCTCGGTTTGCGTGCCCGCGGGCACGCATTTCGAGGCAGCTCTTTTTATCCGATGGCAGCTTATGTGAGTGCGGCTGAGGCTCTCTCATGTTAGTGTAAGCCCAATTTGCATTTTACATCTCATTTACATTCATTTTCATGCCTTAGTGCATTTCCTCGGTTATGCGTGCGTGCACGCATTTCGAGGCATCTCCTTTTATCATTATGGCAGCCTATGTGAGTGTGGCCGAGGCTCTCTCATGTTGGCGTAAGCCCATTACTGCATTCCATATGCTATTTTATGCATTCCTCGGTTTGCGTGTCCGCGGGCACGCATTTCGAGGCAGCTTTATTTTCATCCGACGGCAGCTTATGTGAGTGTGGCTGAGGCCCTCTCATGTTGGCGTAAGCCCAATTTGCATTCCGTATGCCATTTCATTCCATTTTATCATCGCCTCGGTTTGCGTGCCTATGTGCACGCATTTCGAGGCACTTCGGTTTTACCCGATTTGTATTTTGTCATCGCCTCGATTTGCGTGCCTGTGTGCACGCATTTCGAGGCACTTCGGTTTTATCCGATTTCCATTTTATCATCGCCTCGGTTTGCGTGCCTGTGTGCACGCATTTCGAGGCACTTCAGTTTTACCCGATTTGCATTTTGTCATCGCCTCGGTTTGCGTGCCTGTGTGCCTTGAATGCCTGTGGGTGGAGGTTGAGTTATCTGAATTGGGACAACACATTGACTGTTCGTTTGTTAAGCCCACTAGATAGTGGCAAAATCATGTTTTCTAAGCCCACCCGAGGGTGGCAACCAAGATTTTAGCTCGCTGCGGTAAGCACCATCACATCATTTTCAAACAAACAAACATGAAGTGTTTTGTTCCAATTCAAACGGCCCAGTCTATACTTGTTTGCTGCGAGCATCACATAGTAATCTAGGCTAATAACCGGAATAAGAACTCACAAAGTTTTCAAAAACAGATATCATGGTTAGTAGAGGCCGGTCTTTGACCGGACGAGAGGGGGTGCTCACGATGTGACCTTCCCTAATCGTACCCAAGTTCCCGAGCCAACTTTGGTGATGACGGACACGTGGCCTTTCGGCACTGAGTTAGGGTTTCCTAAATTTCCCATTTTAAAATATTTAGGTGGCGACTCTGTTATCTGGCAAAGCAGTCCATGTTTGGCACTTCTTTCAAAAAAATCTGTTTTCCTTCAAAACGATTTGCCGGATTTGGACTCTTTGGTTCAAGATTGAGAACCGCAACAAAATCGAGTCCGAACTGTAGCGAGGTCCCCCGCGGGCGTTGTTACACATATGAGGTGCGCAAAATAGCACGAATGAAATGCATGCAAAATTCAAATAAGATGCACAAAACATTGCGATGCAAAATAAAACAGTAAATGTAAAAGGATAACATACTCCAACCATGCTGGAATCATGAGAGGAGGAAAAACAAACAATCAGGCGCGTACACAACGCAACCTGGGACAAATTCCAAACACGCTGAAATTGTGTAAGGAACGGGATACTCAAACCACGCTGAAATCGTGAGAGGAGGTCCGAAAACAACCCGCCTAGGCGTGTTCAAAACACAACCTGAGATAAAGCCCGCCCAGGCCCGAGCATCACGCACCCTGAGATAAATTCCAAACACGCTGAAATCGTGTAAGGAATGGGACACTCAAACCGTGCTGAGATCATGAGAGGAGGTCCGAAAACAACCCGCCCAGGCGTGTTCAAAACACAACCTGAGATAAATTCCAAATACGCTGAAATCATGTAAGGAACGGGACACTCAAACCATGCTGAAATTGTAAGAGAAGGTCCGAAAACAACCCGCCTGGGCGTGTTCAAAACACAACCTGAGATAAAACCCGCCCAGGCCCGCGCATCACGCGCCCTGAGATAAATTCCAAACATGCTGAAATCGTGTAAGGAAAGGGGAAATCTCTCAGCGTACCATGCGAGAGAGGGAAAAGAGTGGTACAAGCACTGGAACACATTCCAAATGCTCTTAACCGAAGAGGGAGAAACATAGGGATGTATCCCGGTGTTTCAGAAAGCTATAAGCATTTGGAACGTATGCCAAATGCTCTAAACGGAAGAGGGAGAAACATAGGGACGTATCCCGGTGTTTTAAAAGGAAAGAGAAAATCTCTCAGTGTATCACACGCAAGAGACGAAAGGGAAAACTTCTCAGCGCATCACACGCAAGAGAAGAGAGGTAAACCTTCTCAGCGTATCACACGCAAGAGAAGAAAGGTAAACCTCTCAGCGTATCACTCAGAAGAGAAGAAAGGTAGGTCCAAACGCATACCAAAAGCGAGAAGAGAAAGGTATCAGTTAAACTGAACTGGAACGTCTAAAAATGAACAATACATACAATACTGTGCATGAACGAGAAAGGAACCAGGTAGGTATAATGCAATACAATGCATGATGTTTAAGGAATGCAATAAACAGACAAAGCGGCGCTTTAGAAAGTACCTCATGAGATGAGTGGCGGTGAACCGCTCTACTCTGACGGGGATCCCCCCTTCGTGTTCTTCGAACACTTACCTTCAACTCACAGTCCAAAGGTTCTAAATCGTTGACAAGGAGCAACATATGCTGGGGAAACCACGGATGTCGCTTTTCTTCCTGATTATACTCACAACTTTCCCTATTCTTCAACGGGGTGACAGACTAGGTTGGATCAGTATCTAGAATTGAGATGCATACCTACTACCTCAATCTATGGGGCTTCTATACAGATTTCAAGCCAGGAAGACACCCTTGGGTATTTAAACCAGACTCTAGTCTCGGAAATTCCAAACCTTTGTGTTCTAGGCAACAACCATTCGAACTCTAGTTTCCACCATTACAATTGATCTCCTAGGAACTCATTGCAAACACAGCCAAGATGTCTCTGGCAAGGATTGGTACTCCGGGAGAGCACTTCTGATTGCCATTCTGGCGTGAAAATGGTCGACACAGTATTCTATTCACTTTGAACACACAACTCGTACAACAAACTATTCCCTCTGAACACGCAGCTCATAACAAAACATTTTGTTTAATCTGCACATGGCTCATACAACACACTGCTCACTCTGAACACATAGCTCATAACACAGTATTCAGCTTATTCTGCACACGGCTCATACAACACAATGCTCACTCTTAACACACAGCTCATAACACAGTACTTAGTTTATTCTGCATACGGCGCATTCTGAACACACTGCTCACTTTGAACACACAACTCATAACACAATACTCAGTTTATTTTGAACACGGCTCAATCTGAACAAACAGTTCAATCTGAACATTCGGAATGTAATAACGGGACATGTAGAAGTTGAAACAAATTCGGATGCTCCAAATTTTCCCTATTTTCTTTTGCTTCGCAGCCCATAACCTATATAGCTTCAGATAGGTCCTGGTTCTATTGTTCTTACGTGAACTGGGTCGAACCCTGCAGTTTTATGAAAGAACAAATTCTGTTTTGCACAAATGTAGAGAGTGGCACAGCACTCTGAGCACAAAACAACTCGTTATTTTTTATTTTTTTTTGAAATTGAGAGATTAATTCTCGACCGGGTATTGAGCCTACGACTGAACACAGTCAAAATGACTCAATCAAAGAAAAATAAAAGGTAAACAACCTAAACACGTCGAGTAACACTCGAAACAACTCAAAGCAAGAATCGAGACACACAAAAGACACGACACACAGACGTGCACAGAGAGCCTGTTTCTCTGGGTGTTGTATCCCACCCTCTCTTATTTGTGATTCTCACATCACTCGGCCCCCAGGCTCTGTTTTTCTGAAAAAGCCTCTTTTCTTACTTTTCTCTCAGCGCACATCTCTCTATTCTTCAATCTCTCATTTTTTATCCCTCCCCTGGGTGGTCGGTGGATAAACAAGAAGTTGCAGGCTCTTGCCCTTTGGTATTCTACGATTCTCTTTTCTTCCCTAGCAGTGAACTTTCTCCTGAGAGGGGTTGCACTCTTTGGGTGTGATGGATTCACGGTGACATCGGTTGACGATGCTCTTTGGGGAGTTTGGGCGTGGTCGAGATGTGTCGAACGAGGAGTGGAATATCTAGATCCATTCCAATTCGTGTACTTGGCTTGATACCTCGTTGCTCGAGAGGATGAGATAGCTTCGACATTTTGTTAGCTTGATTGTGCCCTTTTCTGGCGGTAGAGTGCCCTTCGGCGTAGAGTGCCCTTTCTGGCATGTGGGGACAATGGGGAAAAGACGGAACACCTGACTTAACTGTGCCCCTAGTTCATCATTTTGACCATTTTTTGTTTTTGTTTTTGCTTTCTACTAAAACAATTTTGACCAAAATGAGAGTTAGATTAACATGCGTGTTCGATTTTCTGATTCAAAATCATGCAAGTCAGGCTATGAGCACTGAAAATTTTCCTTTTTTGGGTGCAAGAAAATGGTCTTATTTTTGGAAAAATTGGAAATAATGTTCGAGAAAATTAGTTAACCTCAGTAAAAATTCTCAAAAACTATTTTTACAAACGGCCACTGCTTAATGAGCACGGAACCTAATCTTGAGATGCACAACCTCAGATCCAAAACAATGGAAAATTGCCCCTTGTTTGAATAGCACCGCAACACATTATATGACAACAGAAAGTTGCCCCTTTTTTGGATAACGCCGCAGTACACTGTAATCAATCCTCAAAGTGACGATCACAACCAAACTCTCAGATACAGAGAAAACAAAGATGATCAAAACCATTACATGGAGACAATCGATTTGGAAGTGTTTGTGGCTGGACATCAAAATGAAGTTGCCTACGTATCCCAAACATGGGAATCAAGCCTTACGTAGCTCAGGTTAAGGAACACTCGGGCATTAACCTCTACTTTTACGCTCTAACTTTTGCCAAGGCCGCCCTTCCGGGTTTTCAACCTTGCGAGCTATGTTCTTCTTTACTTTTCAATTCTTTTCTTTTTTTTCATTTCATTTCTTTTTTCATTCTTTTTTGTTCTTTGCATTTTTCTTTCTTTTTTTTTTTGTTCTTTTTGCTTTTTCTTGCTCTAACTTTTGCCTGGGTCGCCCTTCCGGGTTTTTGGCCCAGCGAGCCTCTCAAGGGTAAAAGTGTAGCTTTGTCCATGTCATATGGTTTTAGGATCTCGAAGCCATTTGAATCCAGAAGATTGGCTGTTGTTTGTTGACGATGTAGAAGTCCATCTAATGGGGGTTGAATTTGCCCCTAGTGTTACGGATAGGAACTTGGTTGTCCTTCAGTAATACTTTCTTCTTTCCTCCCTTCTGGGATTTGGCATTCTTGCCGATCTTCGTTAGCTTGAGAAATGTCCCAATTTTGACTCTTCGAGCGCATCTGACATTTTTTTGCCCCTAGTTCGAGGGTTGCTTCTGATCTAGCTTCGCAAGCTTCTTTTGACAACACCTGATCTTCTTGATCTGATTTTCTTTGCCCTAGTTCGAGGGCTACTTCAAATCTGGCCACACGGGCCTCACATTGTGGTTGACCGTTGAACATTCTGACTCTAAGTTCAAGGTATGAAAGTAAGAGGTCGAGTCTTGAGGCTGAAAGCGATCCTAAGCTGCACAATCTCAAGAGTGATTCCACACAGGTCCTCGCAAGACCACGCAAAACAATTTTTGAAATCTTTTAAGAAAGCGACTAGTCGCCATTGAAAACGATGTAGAACCAATCTGGATCAAGCCGGGATCCTTCTCAGTACTCACATTATCAAAAATGATTTCATTCATTAAGGGCTTACCGTGCCTTTCTTTCTCTCAATTGATCAAATTTTGCAAAACCCAAGCAATTCCTTCCTCTTCATTTTCATCAGAGTATTCAAAATGTTTTGAAAAACTTAGGTCAAAACAACGACTTAAAAGGCACGGAAAAACGGATGAAAAGCACTGTCATTTCATTCATATTTGTTGGCACAACTGGCTCAAAGCACAAAAGTATGAAGACCACAACTATTTCATTCAGATATGTCGGTGTATCTAGCTCCGCAGCAGAAACAGACTCAAAAGAAAGCGAAAAAGACAAGCACAAAACAAAATAGTGATGTCCGAGGTAACACTCCCGGAATCACCCGACTTCTATACAACAGGACTGACTCGATACAACAAGACAGACCCTAACCAAAAGACTGACTCAAAACAACGAGACAAACTCAAAACAAAATAACAGAATTGACTTAACACCCAAGTCAGAAAGTACAAAACTAGCATTCGCAAATGCTTAAAATAGTGCGTGCCATACGCCACATCTGAAGTAAACTGAGCATCGGTCGTAGGTGGTTCATCCTCTGATCACATCACATTATCCTCCAGATTCAACGACCCAGTGATGATAGGCTTTGCTGAGCTTGGTGGGAGGACGACCACATTGTCAAACAAATCCTACACTTCGTGGCGAAGGTGGAAGCAATTGTCGGTGCTATGGCCGGTCTGTTGATGGTGCGCACAGTACTGGCTAGCGTCATGACTAGATGGAAGATGACTAGGGAGAGGCTAAGGCTCGAGGGGTTTGAGATGCCCCTTTTCAGCAAGGATTTGAAGAGCCTTGGACAAAGGCATATAGAGGGCATGGAAGACCCTGCGACCTCGGGGTAAATACTTTGAGGTTTGTGGGTTTTTGTTGGATGCACTAGCAAAGGGGTCAGCAGGTACTGGCTCGGTCTGTTGCTCTTTCCCGGGTGTAGAATTAGGGTTGGAGGGAACGGTTCGGGTATGACGGCCCTTCTCTCGATTTTCCCCTTGACTTGACCTGCCCTCGCTTTGAGTGACAAAAGTTTCATCTACAGTTTTTGTAGCAACTGTGAGCACTTGTTGTTTGTTCAGTCCCCCACTGCCCGCTGAAGTTGTTCATAGGGATCAGCGTCTGCCCCCACCTTGTTCTTACCTCTCGCCTCAGCTTGGTCAAAGGTTTGGGTTGCTACATCAGTGCGAAGCCTTGTTGTTGTCGAGATGTCATTGCCCAAACTTGGAGGGGCTTCGGGTTAAGTTAGTTCAATTACAATTACCCCGATGGCGGGAGCTCTTGGCATGAAATTTCCAGCATATGACATGGCCGATGGCGGAGTCGACATTCCGAATGCTAGATCAGCCACAGATCTTTGAAGATTGCCGATCATTCCCATTAGCTCATAAGTGGTGGGCTCACGGGTTTGGAACAATTGGGGTTCCCAGATTGGATGTCTGGCCGGTGTGACAGGCGGTGTGGCATGTCAACATCGGTCTCACCTGCATGGTGATTCCACGGTTTAATGCCACCGCCATGACCACAATTTCTTTTGAATTTTTGCGTCATCACGAGTCTGGCCCGAAGAGGTGATGTGGTGGTGACTAACGGATCAAATGAACCGGTGAGCCTTGGTAGCTCTTTCTGCCTTGCCTCAGCAAAGGAGAACACTGGTTGCTCTGAATTGAATCTCTGAACTGAAAAAGAAAACATGTAGCATCTCAACCCAATTTTACCAGAACAGATATAAGCATAACTGAATAACTGTATTCGATCACTAATCACTGTTCCCCAAATTACTGCCCCAAAACTAAATCCAAAACCTGCAGATATAACTGATTCTCAAATACCGACATTGATGCTCGCAGGCCTGATACCCAGACTTGCAAACTAATATGCGCATTTCCTGTAGAGGCACACTCTAAAAGCATATAACAAGCAAATGAGAGCCAAAACACCCCTATGTTGGGTTAGGGTTTCCCTGTCCTATTTTGTCAGGAGCTTAGGTTTCACTACGCACGCAGTGGTTTCAAACAACCTATAATTGGGTAAGCAACCTGTCCTAGTTTGGAATAGTTACTATGGATTCCAAATATGCATTAGGTCGAATGGTCAAAAAGGGTTCCTCGATAAAAACCGGGGTTTGTGTTCCCGTCGTGGCAGAGCCCGCAACCGGTCAGCCTTATGGCATGCTTTTCACAGAAAGCCTCTGACAAACAATTCAGGAATAGCATACGGCAAACATGGTGTCCTAGGCGCACCAATGTAAATGCAATGCAAAGAGACACATAAGTGTAGTCAAAACAAGATATCATGAGTTCGAGTCAAGTTCTCTAACTCCGCAGCAGAGTCGCTAGAAACTGTGGACGCTCCCCGGGGGGCTTCATGCTATAGTTCGGACTCAAATGCCACGGTTCTTAATCTGATCTCACAATTTGCGATGTGAGATTGATAAATCACCAAAGAGTCCAAATACGGCAAATTGTTTTGGAAAACTGATTTTTGTAAAGAAGTGCCAAATATGGACTGCTTTGCCAGATACAGAGTCGCCACCTAAATATTTTATTTTGGGGGGAATTTAGGAAACCCTAACTTATGACTTCAGCCACGTGTTTGTCATCACCAAAGTTGCCTCGGCTCGAGAACTTGGGTACAATTGGGGAAGGTCATCTATGAGCACCCCCGCTCGCTCGATCAAAGATCGGCCTTTACTAAGCATGATATCTTATTTTGAAAACACATGCGTTCTTATTCCGGTTATTGGCTAGAATTACTATGTGATGCGCACAACACACAAGTATAGACTAGATCGCCTAATTTGGAACAAAGCATTGCATATCCGTTTGTTTAGAAATGGTTTGAAGTTTGCTACTCACAAGTAGGCTAAAATGCGGATTCAATGAATTGTTCCAATTCAAGTAATCCAACCTTCACCCACAGGCATTCAGGCAGTTATATCATATAAGCAATTAGCCTCATGGCAAGCATGCTGTCATGTTAACATTCGCACACATGCAAGATGCTAAAGCATAAAAGCTTACTTGGTACTCCGAGCCAAAACAAAGAACTAGTTAGTAATCATGCGTGATCCTAGTTTATGTCAACAACGGCTAATGCAACACATGCAAGATGTAATTAAAATAGGCTCGGCTAATCTAAGATGGCATATGAGATTTCGATACATGTATTCAAATTGGAATTGAAATACGATGCAGTTAGTATGATGCGCCGAGCTCGGTACATGCAATACGAATGAATGATGCAAACATGCATAGCATAAGGATGCTAATTGAAAATGACCTAGAACTAACCGTCGTAAGTGGTTAAGTAAAAGGGAGAAAGAAATGGAGGTTGGAAGACATGCATCACACACACGCACGCTTATTACAAAATTGTGTCCTCTCAACGGAGGGACCGAAAGAATAATACAAATCATCTAATTAACTAACTAACAAGCTAATTAATTAATTACACAACCAAATCAAAATAAATAACTATTCTAAGCTATTAAAACACTGAAATGGCCTCGAGACGAGGGATGAATTCATGCTCGGACGACTTTGCTCGGAAATCCATCACCACGCTTCATGTTTCCTTTGTTTGCACTGCTCTGTACCTCTGAAAATTGTGCCAACTTCTGTGACACTTCTGAACCACCTTGTGGGCATGCTGTGAGGCCATCGGCCAAAAGATGAGGCCATCGGCCAAGGTAAACTGGTCATCGACCAAAAATAGGGCTCTCGGACAAATGTTTGTTGCCGATCGGCACTGAACATGGTCGATCTACGATCTCTTCTTGTGAAAAGCTCCTATTGGTGCAGCATAGGACAAACAGAGTATGACAACACATTTACAAGACAATGCCTACACAACTACACCCCTTATCATGTTTAAGACTCAAAGGTGTGTAGTTCTCGACCCTCGGACCATCAATCACTTATTTCAATGCGTGATGGCCAAAAAGAGTCAAGTGTGCAATTCAATATCAATTGAAATGCAAAAAACACATAAGGGGCCCCAACCTTTATCATGCTTAATCAAGAGGCAAGGGATGCACACACAATGCAATGCAACCTAAGCAAGCAAGCAAGTATGCAAGCAACAAGATTATGCAATCCAACTATCATGCAATAGGCATACAATCTAAATATGAAACATGCATAGCATGCAACAACACGCAAAATGAAGCGACCATGCAACAACATGCGAGACAAGCATGCAACAACATGCAAAGATGGACTTAAACTAAAGTGGACAACTCTTAAAAATGCCCAAATCAGTGGCCAAATGCTAAGAAATGATGGACAAAAGTACATACAAACATGCATATATAATGGCTGTCACCTAGGCATGGGATGACAACTTTCAAGAACACTTAAAAGGGGACAAAGCATGCAAGTATGACAATACTACAAGCTCTGAAAACATGCATGGAAAGGTGGCAAACCAACTAAATAACGCAAGCATAGCATGCAAGAAAGTCTAAAACTTAAGGCTAGCCAAGGGGCTCAAACCAAAGCCATGCAAGACAAGCCCCAAAGGGCCAAGGGGACCTAAAACAGTCCCAAGGCAGGTCCAAACAAGACCAAAAACATGCTCGAAACTAGCCAACACAAGCTAAAACACAATGCCAAAAGCATGAGGCATGCAAGGCTACAAAAGGGGTGTTACACTACACCTATCAAAACCAAACATGGCATGACATAAGCCAATAAAAATAGAGTTATGGCATGGTAAAACAAGACTAAAAACCCACTTAGATGGCTTCCAAATGACCTAAGCATGGAAGCATACACAATGATCCATTCAAGAGGCATACGACATCAACTCTTTAAAACATTAAAGGAGTGATAAATGCAAGTGTTCAAGCACAAAACATGGACTGAAATAGTATAACAAATGATGCCAAATCATTGAAAGGGTCCAAGTAAAGCATGCTAGTGACTTGAACAGTCAAAGCTAACAAGCTATAATGCCTTATGGCTATACGAAGCATGGCATGTATGATGAAGACAATGCAAAATAGAGCTTTAGCATGGTAAAAAAAGGCTAAAAGCTTCTTGGAGTTGAGCCAAAATCATGCTAGAATGACATGTTACAACATGATGCATGTTAAGGCAAATGAGAGGATTGCAAGACAAGTACATGAAGCATGTAAGAGGCCATTAAACCAACTTGAAACAGAGGTATGTCATGGCAAAATAACACCAAATACTTGCTGAAAATGAAGCTAAAACAAGCTAAGCAAACATGCAACTAATATAAGCCATTTATACTAGCATACAAGACAACAAGGAGAGGGGATGACCTTCTCCTTTTTGAGACCTTAAAACACCATCCCCACCATTGAAATCCCTCTAGATTTTAGTGGTGAGAAGGCCGAAACAAGGTGATCTCAAAGCTTCAAAATAAAGCACAAGAACAAGGCCAAACATGGCCTAAGAGGGGGTAAACAACCCCAAACACAAAAATAACCTTAAACAAAGGTCTTAAACATGCAAAAATAGAACTTATTGTAGTTTATAGTTAAGCTTAAAACAATAAGCAAGAAGGGCTAAAAGCTTAAGCCAAAATGGGGTATCTAAAGCAAGAATGCTCACCCTTGTAGAACCTCTTCAAGAACAAGGCTCCAACAGCTTTTCTGAGTTCAAACCCACCCAAAAACACCAAAACCAACTCCTTAGTACCTCAGTAACAAAAGGAAGGCGTATTGCTAGGTGTTTGTGTGTTAAACTAAGACAATACTACACTTTTGAAGCAGAAAAATAGAGAAACATGGTAAGATAGATACAACGCTATATCTATCTTTCAAAGGTGATTTTTCTGAACCCTTGAGAAGGAAGGAGGGCCTCCCCTCTTGTAGGAATTCAATTCCAAGGCTTCTTGGAGAAGCTAAGCAAAGGTGTAAATCCCTCCATACACGTGTATGGAGAGGGTGAATTGTGTATGCCAGCTGGCAGCTGGCATAAAATATCTGCATAAAGCAGATGAACAGGGCTCGGCCAGAAAATATGGCCGATCGACAATCAAAGGGGCCGACCGACCAAAAAAGGTGCTGATCGGCCAACACTTTTGGCCGATGGCAAGAAAACAAGGCCGATGGCTTCTTGTCTTGGCCGATGGGTTGAGGGGATAGCCAACAAGCCACCCTCTTCCCTCAAAAGCAAAAACACAAGTGTTGGATCCACAACCAAGCATAAAACAGTCAAGTTGAGAGATCCTAAGGCAAGGCGCGCGAGCGAGACCTCCAAGAACTCAAAACGAACACGAACATAGATGATCATTGAGTGTTCAAACGATGATGTCTAAGTCTTGAGAACGGTGAAAAATGCGGTGTCTACAATCCTAGTTAACTAACTATTACAAAACAAATTGTATAGTTAACACATTAACTAATTAGGTACAAACCAAAGCGTAAACTAGCTATCTAAGCATAGCAGCTAAGGAAAGCCATAAAAGCAGGAGCCTCGAGGCGAGAAGAATTCATGCATGCCCGGTCGCCTCGTTCAGAAATCCAATGCGATGCCCTGATTTGCCACTGTTTTAATTTGTTCTCAAAAACTTGCACCAAGCTCCAGAAAGCTTCTAACATATCTTGGGGACTTGTGGGAGGGTGGACGACTAGTTGTTGGTCTCTTTAGCCACCTGCCGACCACTTTTTGCTATTGCAAACCAGAAAAAGTGGTCGGCCAGCTAGTTTTTCTAGCTGGCCGACCAGTTGTTGCTGCATGTGTCCACTTTGATACAAAAGAGAGCAAGAAAGGGCATGGCAATGTATTTGCAAGGTATGTGTTCACAACCACCCTCCCTATCATTTCATAAGCTCAAGGGAGTGTGGTTCTCGACCCTCAGGCCACCAATTGTGCATTTTAATGCATGATGGCCGAGAGTCGAAGTTGCACAATTCAATATGAAAATGAATGCACACATAAACACATAAAGCCTAAAACTCTATCATGTATGATCAAGAGCGTCAGTGACCGGGAATTAAGGCACATTTCGTCACTTCAAGTATGAAACGTCCCTCGTTTCCCGTGTTTGGACTAACACCTATTCCAAACACGATGCAACACATAACATGGCATGCACAATGCTATGTAACATGGAGTATGGAAAAATGCAATGCAACAAAAGCATGCAAATATGCAATATAACTTAAGCATGCAAACATGCAATACAACATGAACAACCCAACAAGGCTAATGGCATGCACAATTTACAATGATAAGAACAACAACTAGCATACACAATGCTAAATGATAACTAGCATATACAATGCAATGAACATGGTATACACAAGTGTAATGAAACAACATGGCATACACAATGCGATGAACTACATGGCATGCACAATGTTTAATGGACTTAGACTAAAATCACATAATAAATTATGCCAAATCATTCAAATAGGCCAAACAATGCATGCTAGTGGACTTGACACACAAAGCTAACAAGCTAGAATGCATTATAGCTATACAAGGCAAATTATGTATGGCCAAAACAACACAAATCAGAGCTAAAGCATGTTAAAACGTGGACAAAAACTTCTTGAAGTTAAGCCAAAAGCATGCTAGAATGATATGTCAAAGCATGATGCATGTTAGGTTATTTCATGGAATTGCACTACAAGTGCATGAGGCATGCAAGAGGTGACCAAACCAAACCCTAACAGAGGTATGGTATGGCATGGCAAAACATCACCAAAAACATGCTGAAATAGAAACAAAACAAGCTAGAATGACATGCTACTTCATAAAACATACAAGACTAGTTTGTGTGATTTACACTACAAGGGCATTAGGCATGCATGGAGTGACAAAACCAAGTAAAAAAAGTGGCATGCGATGCTAAAATAAGCTGAAATACAAGCTAAGATATGACCAACATAAACTTAACAAACATGCTCACACATGAGGCATTCAAGACAAGTATTGAAGACACAAGGAGAGGGGATGACCCTCTCCTTTTGGGACCTCAAATAGCCTTCCCACCACTGAAATTCCTCACGAGTTTCGATTGGTGAGAACACCAAAACAAGTTGGTCCCAAAGGCTCACAAAGAAGGCACAAAAGCAAGGCCAAACAAGGCCTAAGAGGGGGTAAACAACCCCAAACACAAAAGTGACCTTAAACAAAGATCTTAAGCACCAAACTATAGAACTTTTTGCAGCAGGAAGTTAAGCTCAAAACAGGATGCAAATAGGTTCAAAAGCTTAAGTAAAAATGGGGGATTTAATGGTTAGAACTCACCCTTGAAGACCACCTTCAAAGCTGCAACTCCAGCACACTTTTTGGATCGAAACCAGTCCAAAAGCTTCAAAAAAAAAAAAAAAACCCTCAAGAGACCTTAGCTCCAAGAGTATAGTGTTTGAGTGTGTGTTTGTGTGTTAAAGTAAGACAAAACTACACTTTTAGGCACAAAATAAGAGCAGACAAGGAGATATACATACAAAGCTATATGTATAACTCAAACCTCCAAAATCTAAACCTAGAGGAGGGAGGAGGTGGTTCTCTCTTATAGAGAACCAAAAGCAAAGCTTCTTGAGGAAGCTAAGGTTCAAGGCCATCCCTCCATACACATGGAGGATGGTTTCAGTGTCCTCCAGCTGTGCCAGCTGGAACAGTTGGAGGAAAATATCTCCAGAAAGGTGGCAAAAAGCAGCCGACGACTTGAAGTGGTCGGCCAGCTACTTTAAGTGGTTGGCCGACCACCACAAGTGGTCTCACAAGTGGTCTCCCAAGACAACAAGTGGTCGGCCATGGTAGGAGATGATCAGCACACTGAAAACAAGCTAGGGGTGGGGTGGCCGACCAAAAAAGGTGGCCCAAAGACCAAGAAAACTAGTTGTCAGATCAGAAAATTGGCTGGCGGTAAGAAAAGTGGTCTCCAAGGGGAAATATTGCTTTCCCACCCTCGTACCACCTTTCAAACAAGGAGAACAAGGTTTGTACCAAAAACAAACCAAAACGGATGCAAGAAGAAAGATCGGGAGGCAAAGCGCGCAGCCGGGAGCCTCGAAAACTAGCTATAAAGCACCAAAAGTGGTTTACGACCACAAAAGTGGTCTCCCAAACCACAGTGGCCCTCTAGGCCAATGAAACAAGGTGTGGTTCAAAAACCACGCCAAACGAAGAACGTTAAGCGGTCCCGAGACATGGTGTGCGGCCGAAGGCTCCGAAAACTGGAAACTAGTCTCCAAATGGGAAAAGTGGCCTACAACCACAAAAAGTGGTCTACGACCATAGAAGGATGATCTACAAGAATTCTCCCTCCCTCAGGCAAGGAAAACAAGGCACAGTCCACAAAATTTGAAGCACAAAGAGTTCAGAGGCCCGGAGGCAAGGCACTCGGCCAAAACTCCGGAATCTCAAAATGAGCCCAACATGCTCAATCATCGAGTGCTCAATTGATGATTTCTGAGACTTAAGTTTGGTCAAAAATGGGATGTCTACAATAACTTAACACAATTTCTCCCCCCCCTCTTTAGAATGTCTGCCACTATCTTATGTAGAAGCCTTGAGAAAAGTGCTAAAAGGCAATGCAGTGCGAGAATTTGGAGGCATGTAGACACCTCATTTTTGACCATCCTCAAGACTTGGTTGGGCTTACAGGTACATCCAACAACAAGTTCGATTACTCATCGAGTACTCGACTTCAGCAGCGAAGCGTCCACAGTTTGAGCTTTCCAAACCCTGTATCCTTTCTACCCCATTTTTGGACCATGTGTTGGTCCTTCTAGCATGTTTCTCTTAGTGCACTGACAGCCATTGCCTGCCACTGCTGGCCATGCCTTTGTTACTACCGGCCATTGATAAAGCCTGTCGGCCATCAATGAGCCACTGCCGGCCACCACTGATGGCTGGTAGAACCCTTGTCTCAGTAGGTTTCACGCCAGATCTTTTGAGCCAGCTAGTTTTCACTCATCTCTCCTCCATATATGGAGGGATGAGCCCCTTTCCAAGCTTGTTTAACAAGATTTACATTGTTTTTCTTTTATATAAGGAGAGGCTCTCCCTCCTTATTAGGGGTTCAACCATTTTTTTAGAGAGTTTTTATCTCTCTCTCACTATATTTCTCATTCTCTCTCTCTATATTGCATAGAATAGTGCTCTAAAGTCCATTTTTTCTTGCACTTTTGCACTACAACACATAGTGATACACCACTATCTTTGAGCTAAGGTTCATGGGAGTGTTACTTGAGCTCTGAAACTTGGTTTCTAGCCTCTAAGGTTGTTGGTTTCGAAGTTGAACTTCAAGGGTGAGTATATTCCCCCTTTTAGCATTTATTTGTACCTCATTTTGGCCATCCTTGCATATTATTTTAGGCCTTGCTTTCAACTGAAAAAATTTCTATTTTTGCATGCTTTAGACCTTTGTTTAAGGTCACTTTTTCGTTGGGGGTGGTTTACCCCCCTCTTAGGCCTTGTTTTGAGCCATCCCTTTAGGCTCTTGTTGAAGCCTTTGCATGACCTTTACACCATTGAAATCTAGAGGATTTTTAGTGGTGGAAAGGTGGTTTTTAATGTCCTAAATAGGAGGGTCATCCCTCTCCTTTTTGTCTTGTTTACTTGCTTTGAATGCCTCATGTTTGAGCACCTTTGTTAAGCCTTTGTTTGCCATATCTTAGCTTGTATTTGTGGTTATTTTCTTTGTGGAATACCACTATTTTTCTTGGTTTGGTCACTCCATGCATGGTTAGCACACTTGTAGTGTAAATCACACAAACTAGCTTTGTATGCTTCACAAAGTAGCATGCCATTCTAGCTTGTTTTCTTTCCATTTCAGCATGTTTTCAGTGATGTTTTACCATGTCATGACTCTGTTTTGGTTTGGTTTGGTTGGCCCTTGCATGCCTCATGCACTTGTAGTGCAATCCCATGAAATAGCCTAACATGCACCATGCTTTGACATGTCATTCTAGCATGCTTTTGGCTTAACTTAAAGAAAATTTTGTTCATGTTTTACCATGTTTAAAGTCTGTTTTTAGTTGTTTTGGCCATGCATGACTTGCTTTGTATAGCCTTGGTTCAATCTAGCTTGTTAGCCTTGTGTATTGAGTCCACTAGCATGTCTTACTTGGCCTATTTCAACAATTTGGCATCACTTGTTAAGCTATTTCTGTCCATGTAATGTGGTCATACACTTGCATTTGGCATGCTTTCAATGCCTTGGAGAGTTTGTGTTTTATGCCTCATGAATGGATCATTGTGCATGCCTCTATGCTTAGGTCTTTGGGATGCCATCTCAGTGGGTTTTTGGGCTTATTCTGACATGCCTTAACTCTGATTTTTGTTAGTTGAGTCATCCCATGCTTGGTCTTAATAGGTGTAGTGTAATCCACCTTATTTGCCTTGTATGCATCATGCCTCATGCTCACCATACTAGCTTGTTTTGGCTTACTTCCATATATGTTTTAGTCTCATTTTAACATGGTCTAGGACTATTTTGGGTTGCCTTAACCACGTGCTTCATGTTTTGTATACTTGTAGTATAAATGCTCTTGCTTGCCTCAAGCTTTGAGCACCACTGCATGCTTCATTTGTGTTGTGTACATAATTTGGCATCACTTAACATGACATTTTAGAGCCTATTGTATTGCCATATTCCCACTTCAATCATGCTTTAAGTGCCTTTGAGTGTTGCGCATTATTGCCTAGTTTATGGCTTAGCTTGTATGCTTGCATGCCTAGGTCTTTGGGCCCTCATCTCAGCATGTTTAGGTCCTTATTTTGGCCTATTTGAACTCTGTCCATGCTTAGTTCATTCATATGTTCCATGTATTGCATGCCTCCTTTGTAGTCCTCTTTGATAGCTCTATGCTTTTAAGGACTTTCGCACGCTTTACCTGTGTTGTTTAAATGATTTGGCACCATTTATCACCTCATTTCAGTGCACTTAGTGTTGTTACACTTCCATACTTTTCACTATTTAGGTGTTCTTGAGAGTTGCACCTTTATACCTTAATTGGTGAGCCAATTGGCATGCATGCTTGTATGTGTTTTCGGTGCCTTCATCTTAGGTCAAGAGTGTTTTGTGCTTTGGGGAGGTTTGACCACCCTTAGGCCTTGAAAAGGCCTCATTTTGTGCTATTTTGTGAGAGCTCCGGGATTTTGGTGTTGGGGTCTCTTCACCACTAAAATCTTGAGGGATTTCAGTGGTGAAGATGATGCCTTGAAGTCCCAAGAAGGAGAGGGTCACCCCTTCTCCTTGTTGTCCTTGAAAAGGACCTATTTTGCCTCTTGAGGGAGCCTCATGTTTGGTTGTTTGTTGGTTATGCCATGGCTGTATTTTGTGTTCATATTGCCATATTATAACTTTGTATCATGTTGGTTTTGGTCCCTTATGCATGCTTAGCATAGTTGCCATGTAATGCCTTGTATTGCCTTAACGTGCCTTAGGTCGTTAGCCCTAATTTGAGCATGCTTTAGGCTTAGGTCCATGAAGATTTTGTGCCTATCTTGACATGTTTTAGCTCTGTCCATAGTCATTTGGGTCGATCTTGGCATACTCAATATTGCCCTTTGCATTGTAACTTGCATGCTTCAAGTAGGTGCATGTGTAGTATGCATTGCCTTCATCATTTCAATGGTTTGGAACCATTTAGCATGCAATTTCAGTCCCTTTGGCATGCCCATATGTTTGCCTTGCATGCCTCTTTATTGCTTTGAAAGCATGTATTGTATGCCCTTTGCTTTGGCCAATATGCATGCCTTTAAATTTGAGTCACTTAGATGCCACCTATGTGTTCTTTTGGACTTAGTTTTATGTGTTAAAACTCTGTTTTTGGTCGCCTAATGCATGCCATGAATGGTTGTGTTAAGTGTAGTCCATTACCTCTTTGGTGAACCTTGAACGCGTGGGACATTGTAGCATGATTAGTTTGCTTTGTTGCTTGTTTTAGCACCATGTTTTGCATGATTTTCAGAGCTTAGGATGCATGTTAAGTGTCCATGATATCCCCTTTCAAGTGTGCTTGAGGGTTGCTTATTTTGCACCTAAGTGTTAAGTCTTAACATATGCATGTGTGTGTGTGTGTTGGCTTTCATTTTTGGGCATTATGGCTACTGATTTTAGGCTCATTTGGAGTTTCCTAGGTCATGTTTAAGACCATCATTTGCTTGTTTGCATGCTTACCTCATGTTTGCTTGTATGCTTTTGCAGAAGTACATCGCATTTCTCCCTTGTCCCTTGATTTGGTGATAGGGATTGGGATTTTGTTTTCTTTGGTTTGCATGTATTTGAAATAGAAGTGGCACATTTGACTCTTTGGCCATCATGCATGGAAATGCGCGATTGGTGGCCCGAGAATCGATGCATATCCTCCTTTGAGTCACAAACATGATAAGGAATGTATTTGGTGCACACATTGTTGGAATTACATTGCCATGCAAGTTTTGCCCTCTCTTCTTTGTGAGTTTGCGGGTTCTGCGAAATTCAGTGCTTGGCGGTATTTAGTGCCGGCCGATCAGCGATGGCGGTGGATATATTTTGTGCCGATGGCTATATCCTAGTGCGGTGGTCATTTCCTCCGGTGGGATTCTCCGAGAGCGAGAGGCATCCGTGAGACTTTGGCGATTCGGAGGAACAAAGCGAGGAAAAGCGAGGCGAGCTAGGCATGGCGATTCCGAGTGTGCATGCATCGTTGAGCCCTACGCCGGTTCTTGTTTTCTTAGATTAATTATTTTGTTAATTTAATTAATTTGTAATATTTAATTGGCTTGCGTAGTTAATTATTTGTATTATTCTTTTGGTCCCTCCGAGCGAGGGCAAATCTGTAATAAGTGTGCGTGAGTGTGTGTATGTCTTCCAACCCCCATTTCTTTCTTCCCTTTTATTTACCTGCTTATGATGGTAGATTAGGGCATATTTAAAATTAGCATACCTTATGCTATGCATGCGTGCATCTATGCATTTGTTGACATGCACCAAGCTCGGTACATCATACAAACTGCATTGTATTTCCAATTCCAAATTGAATACGTGCATCGAATAAAGTGCATTTCACATGCCATCTTTAGGGTTAGCCGACCATACTCTAAATTGCACCCTTGCCTGTGTTGCATTAGCCATTTAACATGACCTAGAGACATGCATGTCTGCTAACTAGTTTCTTGTTTTGGCACGGAGTACGATGTAAGTATTTTACGCTTTAGCATACCACATGCGTGTGAATGTTGCCATGACAGTATGCTTACTATGAGGCTAAATGCTTATATGAGATAAACTGTTTGAATGCCTGTGGGTGGAGGTTGGATTGCTTGAGTTGGAAAAACTCGTTGAAAACCGTGTTTTAGCCTACTCGCGAGTAGCAATTTCAAAACTATTTTCGAAACAAACGGATAAGCAATGTTTATTTCCAAATTAGGCAATCTAGTCTATACTTGTTTGCTGTGCGCATAACATAGTAATTCTAGGCTAATAATTGGAACAAGAGCATGTAATGTTTTCAAAATCGGATATCACGGTTAGTAGAGGCCGGTCTTGGACGAGGCGAAAGAAGTGCTCATAGCTGACCTTCCCCGATCGTACCCAAGCTCCCGAGCCAAGACAACTTTGGTGATGACGGACACGTGGCCTTCGGCACCGAGTCAGAGTTTCCTAAATTTCCCATTTTAAAATATTTAGGTGGCGACTCTGTAATGTTTGGTACTACTTTTTCAAAATCTGTTTTTCTTCAAAACGATTTGCTAGAGTTGGACTCTTTGGTTCAAGATTTAGAACCGTAACACAAAAGGGGAGTCCGAACTGTAGCATAGAGGCCCACGGGCACTGTTACAGTTTCTGGCGACTCTGCTGGGGATTTTAGAGAGCTTGACTCGAACTCGTGATATTCTGTTTTGACTACACTTATGTGTTTCTTTGCATTGCATGTGCATTGGTGTGCCTAGGACACCGTGTTGGCCATCTGCTATTCCTGAGTGGTTTGCTGGAGGCTTGTCTTGTCAAGGCATGACCATAAAAGGTGACGGTTCTTGGGCTCTGCCGATATAGAACACAAATCCCGGTTTTGCCGGGGCACCCTTCTTGACCAATCGACCTAGTGCATATTCGGATCCATAGTGACCATTCCAAATTAGGACAGGTTGCTTACCCGATATAGGTTGTTTGAAACCGCTGTGTGCGTAGTGAAACCCTAGCTCCTGACAAAATAGGACAGGGAAACCCTACCCCAACATAGGGGTGTATTGGCTCTCATTTATCAGCTATATGCTTTTAGAGTGTATCTCTGCAGGGAACGCATATATCAGTTTGCAAAATTTGAGCATCAGGCCTGCGGGCACCAGTATTAGTATTTTACGAATCAGTTATATCTGCCGGTATCAGATTCAGATTTTGAAGCGATGATTTGAAACGATGATCGATAGTAAATCTGATTGTCATTTGCATCCGTGTTTGATCTGTTTGAAATTTGAAATCTTGCTTGTTTTTATTTGATTCGCGAAATCGGAGTCGATCGAGCGCTAGTGTCTTCTTTTCTTTGGAGGCGAACATGACATAAAACTTCGGAAGAGATTGTGGTCATAATGACGCGTTGAGTAAGGGAATCACCCTACAAGATGAGACTACTATTGACATGCCGCATCCACCTAGGTCGCCTGCCGCACATCCAGTATGGCCTCCACAACTATATCAGTCTCACAAGCCTACTGCATTTGAACTTATGGGAATGATAGGTGATCTGCAAAGATCCGTGACAGATCTCGGCTATGGGATATCTATTTTGCCACCGGCACCGTATCTTGGGAGGTTTCATACCCAGAGCCCGCTCTTTGGGGCCGGTGTAATTGAACTCAACCAAGCGGAGATGACCTCGGCTATGGTAACGATGCAACAAACCAAACTCTAGATCGGTAGAGGCCAAAGACAAAACAAGATGAAGGTAGATCTTGACCCTACCGAACAAGCTAGCGTAGGCGATGAGGCTTTGAAAGCCGGGAGGGATGAACAAGCAACAGATATCCGCAGTTACGTCAAAAACTGTGGAGGTTGCTTTCCCCACTCACTTTGAGGGCAATTCCGATCAATCGAGAGAATCGGGATAGGCCCGTCATGCCAAAAAGCAGTTCTTCCGTTCCGGCCTTGCATCGGAAAGGATCGAAACCCAAGGCCGCACCCGCCGATCCGTTTGCTAATGCATCTAGCAAGAGTGCTCGAGCTCAAAGTACTGCCCGAGGCGCGGGGTCTTCCATGCTCTCTACATGCCATTGTCCAAGGCACTTCAAATCCTTGCCGAGAGGGACACCTTAAACCCACAGAGCCTCGGCCCCTCGAAGAATCTCCCGCCACGCATGATGCTTCCCTGTCTTGTCGCGTACCATCGTGGTGGCCATGCCACTAATAATTATACGCCTCCGTCATGAGGTACAAGACTTGATTGACAATGAGGTTATCCTCTCGCCTACCTCAGCAAAGTCCGTCACCACTCAGTTGTTGGGTTTCGAGGATCTGAATCGCAAGTATGTAATCGAAGGTGAACCGCTGCGAGCGATGTCTGGTACATTTTTGGATCTTGGCGTTTGTACGCATTTTTGAGCACTGCCAATGCTAGTTTTGTAAATCGACTTGGGTGTCGAGTCGGTCTTTTGTTTTGTTTTTGAGTCTCTCTCGTATTGAGTCGATCTTTTTGTTTCTGGTGCATCCTTTGTATGAGTCAGTCCCTTTTGTATAGTATACCAGGTGATTTCGGGGTTGTTGCCTCAAACACCGTTTTATCTTGTAATTAGTTGCTTTTGCTTTTTGAGCCTGTTGCTGCCGAGGGGCCGGTTATAACAGCAAATCTGAATGAAATAGTTGTGGCTATCATGTGCCGTATCTGTTGCTATATGAGTCAACCGTGGCGGAAGATGTGAATGGAATGGCAGTGCATTCCGCCTGCTCTCTTGTGCCTTGAACATCGTTATGATGACCTAACCTTTTCATAAAACCCCATTTCGAACACTGCGGTGAGGAAAATGAAGAGGAAGTAATTCCTCTGGTTTTGTAAAATTTTGATCATTTTGAGAGAAAGAGAGCGTGCTAAGCCCTTAATGAATGAAATCATGCTTGTCGGCGTGAGTACTGAGAAGGATCTTGGTTCGATCCAGACTGGTTCCACACTACCTTCAACACGAGCGATTTGTTGCTTTCTTAAAAACTTTCAAAAACAAAATATTTTGCGCAGTCTTGCGAAGACCTGTGTGGAACCGCTCTTGAGATTGTGCAGCCCAGGATCGCTCTCGGTCTCAAGATTCAATTTGTCTGTTGCAAACTGGAATCCGTTCAAAACATTCAGTGCCATGAAACGCCTGTGTGGCCCCTTTTGAAGCAACCCTCGAACAAGAGGCACCAAAGCCAGATCAAGGAGATCAGATCCCACCAAGCATGGCTCGAGAAGCAACCGTGATGGACTTTTCCTGCAAGTCAATACAACGGTTGCTCTCTGAATCTGGAGGCTTCCATCTCAATAACGTTTGGCATGGGCTAGCTTCACTTTTACCCTTTGAGAGGCTCGCTGGGCCGAAAACCCGGAAGGGCGGCCCAGGCAAAAGTTAGAGCAAAGAAAAAGAAAAAAGAAAAGAATTGAAAAAGAAAAGAAAAAAAAAGAAGAAAAGAAAAATATATAGCAAAAGAAATAAAAATAAAAATGCAAAAGAAATGAAAAAGAAGGAAAAAGAAAAACAAAGCTCATGAAGGTCGAAAACACCGCAGGTGCCTTGGCAAAAGTTAGAGCCTAAACAGTGAAGGTTAAAATACCCGAGTGTACCTTAACTGGAACTACGTAAGGCTTGATTCCCATGTTTGGGATACGTAGGCAACTTCATCTTGAAGTCCAGCCCCCAACGCTTCCATAGCATCCCAGTCCATGTCATGGTTTTGATCACTTTTGCCTCCTCTG
Source organism: Camellia lanceoleosa (assembly GCA_025200525.1). Taxonomy (NCBI): domain Eukaryota; kingdom Viridiplantae; phylum Streptophyta; class Magnoliopsida; order Ericales; family Theaceae; genus Camellia; species Camellia lanceoleosa. The sequence goes on from CM045770.1 coordinate 26,012,509, forward strand.
AATCCAATATCTTGATTGCAACAACCTGGAATTACGTGACCAACTTCATCTCGGAGTCCAAATCACCAGCACCTTCCAAGTGACTGTGTCCATATATTGATTCAAACCGTCTTCGACTCCTCCGCGCCCGAGGGTCCGATCGTCGTCAACAAAGACTAGCTTACAACGTGCCGAGGCATCATTCAAACAAGGGGCAACTTTCCGTTGTCATGCATCGCCACAAGTCGCCCTGAGTTGCCGTCCAAACCAGGGGCAACTTTCCGTTGCCTTACCCCCTCCTTTAGCCAGGGGCAATTTTCCATTGCCTCCGATCCGCGGTTGCGCATCTCGAGGGTAAGTTCCGTGCTCGTCGACCATTGACTGTTCGCAAAAATAGTTTTTGAAAATTTTCACTGAGGTTGATTTATTTTCTCGAAAAACTGTTTCATTTTCAAAATTGGACCATGTGTGGACCCAAAAAGGAGAATTTTCAGTGCTCACAGCTTGATTCGCACGATTTTCACATCAGAAATTGAATAAGTGTGTTAATCCAACTCTCATTTTTTATCAAAACTGTTTTTATAAAACAAAAATGGTCAGAATGACGAACTAGGGGCACAGTCGAGCCGGGTGTTCCGCCTCCCCCTTTGTTGTCAACGCACTCACCAGAAAGGCGCCCTATCTACCAGAAGAAGTAACCGTGAGCTAGCTATATCGGGCGTGAACCCGCGAGTTCCTATTCATCTGTCAGTCGCCCCGGGGAGGGATGAAAAATGAGAGAATAAAGAATAGAGAGGAGTAAGTTCAGAGAAAAGTGAGAAAAGGGTTTTGAGAGAAAAACCGAGCATGAGGGCCGAGTGATGTAAGTATCACAAATCAGAAAGGGTGGGAATTATGCCCGGAAGAATTGGCTCCTCGAGATCTGAGGTCTCTTTGTAAACATGTCCGTGTGTCGTGTCTCTTGATTTGTCGACCTTGATTTTGGCTTTGAGTCTCTTCCAAGCATGTCTCATTATGTCAGGTCGTGTGCCTTTTGTTTCTTTGTTTGAGTCTGTCTCGTCGTGTTCTGTGGTAGCCTCGATACCCTGGTTGAAAACCCATCCTTTTCCAAAAAGTAATAAACGCTTGTGCTCGAATCTTTGTGCCATTCCCTACATTCATCTTGAAGCAAGAGAAGAGAAGGAAATTTGGGACATCAAGTGTGTTTCAACCTCAACCGTTTGATTTCCGTGTCCGTCTTGTCAGTTGGGTTATTTGTTCGAGGGTTTCTTGTATGCGGGATGAACAGAGTCTTTGTGTTATGGGTTGTATCTGAATCGATCCCCGATAGAGTATGGGCTGTCTATTGATTTGGCGATGGTTTGTATGAGTTGTTTCTTTGTTTAGTTGGTTGGTTATCTGGTCGATGCAGTCACGAGTGCTTTCGGTTGCGAACAACAAATCAATATCATTTACATTTGAGGTGTAATATGATGCAATGCAGCGCAAAGTATGAAAGATGCAGATATGCACAGATATAACACTCTTTTTAGACAAAAGGTTTGTTTCATATAATCTCTTCAAGTATAAAGTTTGAGGAAAACAAAAAATCTGCCTATGGCAGTACAAAGTACTCTATCTACCAACAAAAGAGAAAAGTACAAGAAAAGAAATAAAAGAAACAGCAAAAGTCTGGATCATCAGCATCATCAATGGCCTCGCGCCGGGGGATCTGTCCTCGCCCTCTTCCTGGGCAGAAGTCCAGGAGCATCACCAGAAGTGTCACTGTCTGAGCCCGAGCCCGAGCTGCCCCCGGCCTCCTCCTCGGATGCCTCCGCCTCCTCCTCAGACTCGTCGTCTGGAACTGGAGCCCGCGAGCTGCTCCCGGCATAAGTACGCCCTCCTCTGGTGCGGGGGAATATCCTGCCATCCCGAGTAGAAATGGGAGGTCCAGGTGGAGCGACGCCACCCGCCGGAGGAAGTGGGAAGGGAGGCTGAAAAGTACAAAAGGCAAATGCATCAGTATACATGAAGCAGTTTATCAATGAAGAAAGTACAGTTTGCGAATGCCGTGGCGATTTATCGATCGAGAATCACGATTGTATAATCTGATTTATGAATCCGTGGCGGTTAAAGCGATTGAGAATGCGATGTATGAGTACAGTACATGCATGCCGTGAAGCGATTAAACAGTCACGAGAATCACGATGTATGAGCACGAGTATGAACGCCGTGAAACAGTTTATCGTCACGAGAATGCGAGTATGAAATCTGATGTATCAAGTGCCGTGGTGAAATTTGGGTATCGATGTTGAGTCGTGCATCAGTTATCGAAGCGATTTGGTGTATGGTTTGAAGCTATGTCGAGAGAACATACCGAAGGCCGTAAAAGGCTAGGAAGTCGAAGGTCATTGCGGCATCCGTCATGGAGGCATTCATCTCCGATCGCTTCGGGTGTATCGAAGAGCGCGCAAGGGAATCAGATGCATCAATATTCTGTGGAATATCAAATAAACTAAAATGAAATAACTGTACAGAAATGCAGTAACACATACCGGAGGCAAGTCGGGGATACCGACAAACTTGTGATCAACCGGCGGAGGGGCGAAGGGGATCTGATAGGTCGCCCCATCCGAAACCCCGGAAAGAAAGTGAAGAAGGCAGAACAGGCCAACTGGCCTCTCGCCCTCTCTGAACTCCGCCCCTGCCGCGGACTCGAGCCCTCCTCGGCGCTCCTCCTCCTACTCCTACTCCGGCCGCTGGCGCCACAGGTCTCTCTCTCTCAGCTCGACGGCCACCACTCAGCGGCCGCATGATGAAGGTCCGGACATACTCTGAGTAATCGCCCTCGCCTCTGAAGCCGTCTGCCTCCCAGCCGATGGTGTAGTCCGCCATCTGCTTTCGTGATTGGCAGCTCGGTGTCCCTCATATGCTCGGGAGGGTGCAGGGACTATCTGCTCAAGTAACCACGAGGTCGGCGCTTAAGCGCTCACCTAGGTACCAAGCAGACCAGGGCCCTCCAGCAAAATCCGGTAACCCGAGGTCTCGACGGCGCCAGCAAACCGATCCTGCACCGTCGCTGGCAGAGGAGCCCACGGCTGCCAGGTGATCTAAAATTGAAATACAGTTTGTTACCTACTAGTATTGCAAATATACAGTGGAAAAGTGAAGCTTAAATGAGCGCAAGTAAAACATACCTCGGCGGGAGTGATGGTGTCAGTAGCGGCAAGCGAAAGTCTCCTGACCTCGGGCGCACCTCCGTCAAGCGGCGTGAGAAGGGGCGACCAAGGGATCTCTGCATCGGGTGCGAGGCGAGCCTAGGAAAGTAGGCGTAAACCCACAACCGCAAGGTGAATACCGAATGTTCATCCGAAAATCTGAGAATAAAGCGAGAAATATGAGCGTGTGTTGTGCGATGTATTGAGCGAGTGTACGGTGTGGCGATGCAGTCGATTAATAAGCAGTATGTGTGTCAGCGTATATACGATATCTGACCGTGTAAACAGACTACAGTGCATGTGTGCGAGTATAGAAAATGTAAAGTAGAAATGTAAAGCGGAAAAATGTACCTCCCAAGCACACAATGACCCCAAACAAAGCCCGCCGTGGAGGATCGAGCTCATATAAGCGTAGAGGGTGGCGAGCCGCACCACCCCAATCGAGCGCAAGATGTCCGGACATCCACCGGTCTTGTTGAGAAAGCGAGAGAACCTTGTGTTCGCCCGGTCGGCGAAGAGTCGTCGAACAAAAACATCAGAAAGCCGCGTGCATACCTCTCCACGGCCTCCTAAGTCATCGAATTGCGTCGAGAAGAACGCACCGGGCGCACCTCGAACCAGAGTAGCGGACGAAACACGGGCGTAAAGCGAACCACGCCAAGTAAGTAGACCTGAGCTGCGGTCCACTCATCCATATCGATGTCGAAGGGGATCGGATAACCCCCTACCCCGATGCCAGTGAGCACCGAGAAATCGTAAGGGGTCATCGTCATGTCCCCGGTCGCGGATAGGTGGAATGAATCGGTGGTGTCCCACCACCTCTCTGCCAGGGCAGCTAGGAGAGGCCTGCAAGCAGTAAGCTGGGTCAGACCCCTGCAAAAGGAACCAAAGCCCGCCTCGTCCACGATGCGTCGAACCGCCTCGGGAAGCTCCAAATACCAATCTCGAGCCACGACGTTCCCATACCCGCGGATGGTATGGGAATCTCTCTGTTTTCAAACAAATAACAGCAAAGCAATATGAAATGCACAATTTTGAAAAAACCGTGGTTCAGTGCAAATGTGGCATGCGTGCAAGTTTTTCAGATTCAAACAGATACCGAATGCCGGTGTGCTTATAGTGAACTACAACATTTGATGCGTCAGTGTGTTTGAGTGGTTCAGTGCAAATGTGGCATGCGTGCAAGTTTTTCAGATTCAAACAAATACCGAATGCCGGTGTGCTTACAGTGAACTACACCATTTGATACGTCAGTGTGTTTGAGTGGTTAAGTGCAAATGTGGCATGCATGCAAGTTTTTTAGATTCAAACAGATACCGGGTGCCGGTGTGCTTACAGTGAACTACAACGTGTAATGTGTCAACGTGTTTGAGTGGTTCAGTACGAACGTGGCATGCGTGCATATCTTCAGATTCAAGCAGTTATCGGGTGTTGGTGAGTTTGCAGTGAAATGCGGTATGCGCCGTGTGTTTGGGTGATTGAGACTAGTGCAGTGTGTGTGCATGTGTCCGTCTTAAACAGATATCAATTATGAGCATGATTGCAATCTACTACGATGAGCGGTGTATCGAGAATCAAGCGGTTAAAGAATCAAAGCAATTTTGATGATTAACGGTTCTACATTGCGAGTAAAAAGAAGAGGAGTGTTACCTCGGAAGCGCCGAAGGATAGGTGAGAGGTCGGCCCACGTAGGAGGAGCTCCGGGTCCAGCGCTTGATCAAAGCTGCGAAAATGGCGGAGTCCATCCGGGGGTAGCACATGAATCGCTGGGCGGTATGTCACCGGGTCGAAGGGACGCTCGCTCAACGGGAGAAGCTCGACCCCGGGATCCATCTCATGATCCGGGGGAGTCCCGGCGTGTGGAATGTCGTCGGCCATGACAATGGTGGTGAGAAAATGGCCGGAAAAGCCGGAATGCGAAAAGTCAACCGAAAAAGTCAACCCCGAGCGGGCCGAAAAGGGCCGGAAAGGTCGGAAGATGGAAAGGCACGGAAATGAAGAGAAAATTGAGGGGAACAAGTCCCGAAAAAGTGGAAATAGCAAAGGATGCTCCGAAACGGAATTTCAATCGGTGGAAAATGTCCGAAACGCGAAGAAAATCGCGAATCCGACGACGAAACGGGCTTGAAACTCGAATAAAACAAGGAAATGAGGAGAGAAAAAGCTCTAAAGAGAGAGAGGGATAGTTTTCGGTGGTGGAGAAGTAAAGAAATAGGGTTAGAAACCTTATTTTTAAAAGACCCGTGGTGAAAAGGCAGAACTGCCCCCGATCAAGCATTTTTGGCCGGTCAGCACAATATTGTGCCGGTGGAGTTATTTTGCAGCCGGTGGCTAGCTGGTGGCCACCTAGTCCAGCCAGTGATGTTCCCACAGCCTTGTTTAGGCCATGTGAGCAGTTTTGGGTCTTCATAGCTCAAGAAAGTGCAAGAAAGTGCATCCCCGATGCTCAACCGGCCTCCGTTTTGACCTCGGACCATGTTTTCTGTGCGTGGCACTCAGATTCAAGCAAAGATTGTATCCTTTTGTATCCTTTTTGTCTTTTACAAGATTCAGAAGTTGCCCCGTGTGCGTTGCACGCATCCATCACATTGTCTGGTACGTCGCATCGCGCCGTATTGCGCGTCCCTTGCGACTTGCACCGTTTTGCATTTTCGTGTGGCATGCGTGTCACACTTACATTGTTTTGCATCGCCTTTGAGGCACGCGTACCTCATTGCACTCCATTTTCCATCTTTTGAGACACGCACGTCTCATTTGCCCCATTTGCATCCGCATGCATGTCTCATTTGCATTGGCATGCGCGTCCTATGTGCGTTGCCTTTTGCCTCCCCCCTTCTCGCATGTACTACGCTGAGAGGCTTCTTTTTACTTTTTCTCTTTCCTCTCTCGCGTGTACTACGCTGAGATGCTTTTTGCCTTTCCTCTCTCGCGTGTACTACGCTGAGAGGCTTTTTGTCTTTCCCCTCTCGCGTGTACTGCACCGAGAGTTTTCCTTTTGCTTTGCTTTTTCCTCTCCTGCGTGCGGTACGCAGAGAGATGTTGTGTTTGAGACTCCGAGTGTTCTCAGTAGTCGCTTTTAGCCTTCTCCGCGTAGGCGCCGTGAGAATTGCTTAATCCTTCTTTGCATGAGATGTAGTTTTGTTCGAGTTTACTCGCTTGCATCGCTTTCACTTAAAGTGTTGTGTAATTGTTGCCCCCGCGGGTCTGGCGGGACCTTAAACGCGCACGGGTCTGGCGAGACCTGAAACACGCACGGTTTAGGAGACCTTAAATCCTCGGAAGGTGCAAGACCTTCGTTGCTTCGGCACACTCAATTCATGCATTGTCGTGCATTCGTAAGGCCGTGCGTTGGCGCGCATTTCAAACATCATGCATCATGCGCATTTGAAAGACAAAAAAGGACATGCATTGTCATGCATACATTTTGCACCACGGTCTAGGAGACCTTAAATCCTCTGAACGACTTTCGGTGGTCTGGTAAAGCCACCTGCCTGTTATTGTGGTGAGTTCCTAGAAGACCAACTGGGACGGTGAGAACTAGAGCTCGAACGGCTTATGTCTAGAACACAAAGGTTCGGGATTTCCGAGACTAAAGTCTAGTTTAAATACCCAGGGGGTGTACCCTCGGCTTGAAATCTATATGGAAGCCCCATAGGTTGAGGCGGCGTGTCTACGCCTCAGTCCTGGATACTGAACCAACCTAGTGTATCGCCCTGTTGGTAAGATAGGGAAAGCTGCAATCATAGTCGTTGCATCATTGTAAATATTGCAGATGTCATGCATTTCAAAAATTCACAACCAAAAAAAAAAAAAAAAAAAAAAAACTATGCATTTGTCATGCATTTCATTGTAATATAGAGCATATGTCATGCATCTTTTGTAAATATCCATTCCATTGCATATATTGCATTTTAGTTGTATGCATCCACTGCATCATCTTCCATCTATGGCTTGCACCTTTCCTTGTTGAGCTTGGTCTGGTATGTGTCCTTACTTTTCACGTTGAAGCACAGTTTTGCATGTGCACGCGCCTATTCCTTGATGAACTTGGTTTGAGGGTGGCGGCACCTTTTCTGTGTTAGACATGGCTTGTATGTGTGCATGCCTTTCCTAAGCGAGATACGGTTTGGCCCGCACGTCATAACCATAATCGCATATTACATTGTAGTGTAAGTTTTGTATCCGGCATTAGGATCATTGTTCTTTCCTCAGCGGGTCGTCACCCCACTTACGTCAATCCACCCAATACTTGTCCTTGTGTCCGTCTACATCACTCATAGTTCAGACATCGTTCTATGGTAGACGGACTTGTTACGTCCATCAACCTATTTGACATTTGTGTGGTTTCGAACCGCTCATGATTGAATCATGATTCAATTGCTTTGCATTTAGTTTGCATAGTTTCAATTGCATTGCACATCATTTGCATTGTTTACACTTAGTTTTGTATATATTGCATATCATCTTGCATTCATTTCGCATTGTCATGCATATGGCTAACAATATTGTACCTGTTAAGTTTGCTTTCTTTGCCGGCACGATATTGTATGTACGGCTCATTTGAGGTCGGTGCAACCGGACGAGCCGCACAGGTATTGTATCCTCCGAGTGAGACGTATTGAGAATTGCATAATTCTCTTACATCCTTTCTACATTATAGTGTAGTTTGGTGCTTGCTAGCTTATAACTGTCGCATGCGTGCTTCATTACAGCTTTCTTTGCATGATCATAAGTTATGCTCGGCCTTTTGCATCGTCAGTTGCATCTTGCCCCGCCTACGGGTGCATACCTTATCTGCGGCTTGTATGCCTGTGCTTGAACTACGCTGGTTTGATTCCTAAAGGGATACGTAGGCAGCTTGCGAGTCCAACCATTTGCGCTTTGTATGTTTGTCCAAGTCTTCGGCCTTGTCAAAAATGGGTCGTCTCTGGGCTTTGACATTCACTCCCGTCATTGTTATGACTTTCGAGTTCTGTCAAAGAGGGGCAACTGTAGACACCCCATTTTTGACCGTCCTCAAGACCTGGACGTCACCGCCTAAACACTCGGTGATTATCGATGTTCGTGTTCGTTTGGAGTTCCCGGAGTTCTCGGTGTAGACACCCCATTTTTGACCGTCCTCAAGACTTGGACGTCACCGTTGGAACACTCGGTGATTATCCATGTTTGTGTTCGTTTGGAGTTCCCGGAGTTCTCGGCTATGCGAGCCTTGCCTCAGGACCTCCGAACTCGACTGTTTGTGTTTGGTTTTGCACCAAACACTTGTGTTTTGCCTTTGAGGGGCAGGGAATGCTTTATGAGGCATCCCCACACACCACCGGCTGGGGCTAGAGGCAACCGGCTGGCTGTAGTTGTCACCGGCACTATTTTATGCCGGTCGGCACTATTTTGGGCGAAATGACCAATTTGCCCAGCCGACCACTGTGCACTTGCTTTCTGAGATATTTTCAGACAGCTTTTGAGCATTTGCTTCCCCTCCATACACGTGTATGGAGGGATGAACCCTTGTTTGCTTAGCTTGTAAGTTTACAAGTTCTATAAGAGGAAAGCTCTCCCTCTTGACTTAGGGTTAGCATTTTTCAGAGCATTAGACATTGTTAGAGAGCTGGAGCTCTGGTTTTTAGGGTTAAGTTAGATACATATATCATATCTCTCTTTTTCTCTTAGTACACTAGGTGTTTAGTTCACACTATTGTACTAAAACACCTAGTGTTTCACCCTCTCCTTGAAACTGAGGTTCCAGAGGCTGCTCTTGGAGGTTCTTGACAGATTTTGAGTTCAAGGAAGCATCAACCACAACTCTTGTGAAGGTAGTCATCAAGGGTGAGAAACTTGCACTTTTTTTTTTCCCATTTTTGTAACTCATTTCTACCTAAGTTAGAACTGTTTTTGAGCTTAGTGTTTGGCATATAAAAGTTCTGATTTTTGACCCTCTTTATTGTATATTAAGAGTGTTTTGTGGTTTGAGGAACTTTGACCACCTTTAGACCTTGAAAAGGGTCCCATTTTGTGCTATTTTGGAGAGATCCGAGACTTTGGTCTTAGGATCTCTTCACCACTGAAATCTTGGGGGATTTCAGTGGTGAAGAGCATGCCTTGAAGTCTCAAGAAGGAGGGCCACCCCTCTCCTTGATGTCCTGAAAAGGACAAATTTTGCTTCCTTATGGAGCACCATGTTTGAGTGTGTATTTAGCATGTTTGAGTTGTTTTCCATGCTTATATTACTATGATATAACATGTTTTCAAGTTGGTTTTGGTCTCCTATACATGCTTAGTATAGTTGCCTTGTAATGCCTCTTTTATGCCTTAACATGCCTAGGTTGTGTACCTTAGTTTCTAGCATGTTTTAAGCTAGATTTGTGAAGCTTGTAAGCTTATTTTGCCATGATTCAGCTCTGTCCATAGCTATTTTGGCTAATCTTGGCATGTATTTGGTAGCCTCTTTGTATTTGGCTTGTTGGCCTCAAAAGCATGAAAGTGTGGTATGCTATTCTAGCTTTATTTTTGATGATTGGAACCATCTAGCATGCCATTTCAGTCCTTCATACATGCATGTTTGATTGCCTTGGTGGCCTTGTTAATGCTTTAAGAGCTTGTGTTAAGTGCTCTATGTTTAGGCCTTATTGCATGCCTTAGATTCCATGCTTCCTAGATGCCATCTAGGTGGTCATTTAGGCTTAGTTTTATGTGTTAAAACTTTGTCTTTAAGTGCTTGAATATTGCCATGTATGATTGCACTAAGTGTGGTTTAATGCCCTATTGACTTGCTTTAAGCCTAGGCCATTTACATGCTTTGTTTGGAATGCTCTATTGCATGATTTGGCATCATGTTTAACATGAATTTCAGAGCTTTAAATGCATGCTATTAGTCCATGCTTGGCCTCTTTAAGTATGCATGAGAATCGCTTTGGTTTGCCTAAGTCTTAAGCCTTAACATGTGCATGTGTGTGCGTGTATTTAGTCTTATTTTCTAGGCATTTTGACCACTGTTTTGAGCCTTATTAGAGCTGCCCAACTCATGTTTAAGCCCAATCTACAATCGGTTTGCATGCTTGGTTCATGTTCTTGTTTGTATGCTCGCATAAATGCCATGCCATTGTCCATGTGTGTACAATAGATAACATGCTTAGGACCTCATTGCATTGGCATGTATGCTAGGCCTCTTGATTAAGTCATGATGGAGGTCTAGCACCCCTTATGTGCTTGCTTGGTTTGTATGCATTTTAAATCAAATTTGCACTCTTGGTTCTTAGGATCATCACGCATGGAAATGCGCGATTGATGGTCCGGGAATCGAGGCACATACCCTCTTGAGTCCATAGCATGATGAGGGATGTGCTTGGTGCATACATGCTTTGATTTGCATTGCCTTGCCTTTGGTTTCCTCTGCTGCTGTCAGTTGCAGGTTCTGCAGGGATAAAGGGCCGATCGGCACTCTTTAATGCCGACCGGCTGCCTCTTGGCAGCCGATAATTAAATTCAGAGCCGGTGGCTTCCTTCCTCAGCCGGTGGCTCCCTGCCTCAGCCGGTGATGCTCCCCAGTGCTCTGAGAGGCACTCCTGAAGTTTTGGGAATTTTCAGAGAAGGAGAGCAGAGGAAACAGAGGCACACTTGCACGGCAGTGTAGTTCCGAGCGAGTCCCGGGCACACGCGGCAGTCAGCCCTCCTTCTGAGGCATTTATTGCTTAATTAGATTGATTTAATTAATTTAATTAATTTAGTCGATTTGTAATATTTAATTAGCTAGTTTAGTTAATTATTTATTCGGTTTTGTATAATATTTCGGTCCCTCCGAGCGAGGGCAAAAATGTAATAAGTGTGTGTGAGTGGGTGTATGTCTTCCAATCCCCACTTCTTTCTATCCCTTTTATTTACCTGCTTATGGTAGATTAAGGCACGTCTACGTTAGCATCCTTATGCAATGCATTGCGTGCATTCATGCATTTGTTTACATGCATCAGACTCGGTACATCATACAAACTGCATTGTATTTCAATTCCAAATTGAATACGTGTTATTTGTAGCATTTCACATGCCATGTTTAGGATAGCCGAGCCTGTTCAGATTGCACCCCTGTATGTGATGCATTAGCTACTTAACATGAACTAGGTCATGCATGTTTTGCTAACTAGTTTATTATTTTGGCGCGGAGTACGATGTAAGTTTTATGCTTTAGCATGTCGCATGCGTGTGAATGTTAACATAACAGTATGCTTGCCATGCGGCTAAGTGCTTACATGATAAAACTGTTTGAATGCCTGTGGGTGGAGGTTGGATTGCTTGAGTTGGAACGACTCATTGAAATCCGCATTTTAGCCTACTTGCGAGTAGCAAAAGAAAACAACACGCTTTTCGAGACAAAACGGATATGCAATGTTTATTTCCAAGTTAGGCGATCTAGTCTATACTTTTGTGTTGTGCGCATCACATAGTAACTCTAGGTTAATAACCGGAATAAAAACGCATAAAGTTTTCAAAAACGGATATCACGGTTAGTAGAGGCCGGTCTTCGGACCGAGCGAAAGGGGGTGCTCATAGCTGACCTTCCCCGATCGTACCCAAGCTCCCGAGCCAAGACCACTTTGGTGATGACGGACATGTGGCCTTCGGCACCGAGTCAGGGTTTCCTAAATTTCCCAAAAAAAAAATATTTAGGTGGCGACTCTGTAATCTGGCAAAGCAGTCCATGTTTGGCACTTCTTTTCAAAAATCAGTTTTTTTCTCAAAACGATTTGCCAGAGTTGAACTCTTTGGTTCAGATTTGGAACCGTGACACAAATCGAGTCCGAACTGTTAGCGCGAGGTCCCCCGCGAGACGTGCTACAGTTTCTGGCGACTCCGCTGGGGAGTTTAGAGAGCTTGACTCGAACTCGTGATATCCTGTTTTGATTTCACTTATGTGTTTCTTTGCATTGCATGTGCATTGGTGCGCCTAGGACACCGTGTTGGCCATCTGCTATTCTGGCGGTTTCTTGGGAGGCTTGTCTTGTCAAGGCATGTCCATAAAAGTGACGGTTCGAACTCTGCCAAAGATGGGAACACAAACCCCGGTTTTACCGGGGCACCCTTTTGGACCATTCGACCTAGTTGCATAGTCGGAATCCGTAGTGACCATTCCAAACTAGGACAAGTTGCTTACCCGATATAGGTTGTTTGAAACCGCTGCGTGCGTAGTAAAACCTTAGCTCCTGACAGAATAGGACAGGGAAACCCTACCCCAACATAGGGGCGTATTGGCTCTCATTTACTTGCTATGTGCTTTTAGAGTGTATCTCTACAGGGAATGCATATACCAGTCTGATAATCTGGGCATCAGGCCTGCGGGCACCAGTATCAGTATTGTTGTGGGTCGGCTATATCTGCGGGTATCAGATTCAGATTTGGGACAGTGACTTCAGGGAACAGTGTTCAGTAGTAGAGTGCAGTTGTTTGACTACATCCGTGTTTGAGCTGTTTGAAATTTGAAATCTTTGCTTGTTTTCCGTTCGTTCAGAGATTGAGAGTTGAGTCGAGCGACTAGTGTCTTCTCCTCGGAGGCGGGATCAACATGATGCGTAACTCGAAGAGATTGTGGTCATGACGCTGGCCAGTCAAGGAACCACCCCACAAGATGAAGCCTCGTTGATACGCCGTGACCGCCAAGGTCGCCCACGCACACCCGGTCTGGACCCCTCAATTCTATCAGCTCATGAGCCCACTACATTCGAGTTAATGGGGATGATAGGCGATCTCCGGTCCGTGGCGAGATCTCGCTTACGGAATGTCAACCTGCCACGGTTGCACCGTATCTTTGGAAATTCGAACCCGAGCCCCCGATCCTGGGGCGGATCATGATCGAGCTCAATCAGACGGAGATGACCTCCACCCACGACAGTGATGTACCAGTACCAACCCAAACCTCTCACCAGGCTGAGGCCAGAGGCAAAGACAAAGTAAAGGAAGATGCCGACCCCGTGGAACAAGCTAGCGTAGGCGGTCCAGCTTTGAAAGCCGGGAAATGAGCAAACAACAGTATCGCGATTGTAACCAAAATTGTGGATGATGTTTTCCCCACTCCGCCTGAGGGCAGTTCCAGTCAATCAGAGAATCGGGACAGGCCCCGTCATGCCAAGACAGTTCTTCCCGCTCCCAGCCTTGCATTTGGGAAGAATCAGAAATCTAAGGCCGCACCTGCTGACCCGTTCGCTAGTGCATCTAGCAAGAGCGTTCAGGCTCCAAAGTACCTGCCCCGAGGGCGCAGGCCCTTCCATCCTCTTTACATGCCTTTGTCTAGGGCACTCCTGATCTTGACCAAAAAGGGGCATCTTACACCCCTCGATCCTAAGCCACTCCCCAAACCCCTTCCAGCAGGCCATGATGCCACTCAGTACTGTGCGTACCATCAACAGTCTGGCCACACTACCGATAATTGCTTCCGCCTCCGTCATGAGGTACAGGACTTGATTGATAACAAGGTCATCCTCCCGCCTACCTCGGCCGTCGATCCACTGAGTTCTTGGATTGTGAGGACACAGAATCTGAGGACACCGATCATGCGAACGTAATTGGGATTCAAATGCTGCGGGCAATATCTGTACATTTTGGATATGGCGTTTGGTAGCGCATTTTGAGCACTGCCAATACTAGTTTTGTAAACGACTTGGGTGTCGAGTCGGTCTTTTGATTTGTCTTGAGTCTGCCTCATTGTTTTGAGTCAGTCCTTTTTGCTTAAGGTCATCTAATTGTAATGAGTCAGTTCCTCTTTTGTATAAGAATACTAGGTGACTTCGGGGTTGTTGCCTCGAGCACCATTTTGTTTTGTAATTACTTCTCTTTTGCTTTCTTTTTGGGTCTACCTTTGCCGTGGAGCCAGTTTACATCTAGGGAACCCGAATGAAATGTATGACTATCGTGATCCCGTACTATTTATGTTGGGCTAGTTGTGCCAGAGAATTCGAAAAGGGTGACAGTGCATTCCACCTACTCTTTTGTGCCTTAAAAATTACTATTTTGACCTAAGTTTTTCAAAACCTTCCTTGAACACTGCGGTGATAAAAACAAAGAGGGAGGAATTCCTCGGGATTTGCAAAACTTTGATCAAATTGAGAGAAAGAGAGGCATGCTAAGCCCTTAATGAATGAAATCATGCTTGTCGGCGTGAGTACTGAGAAGGACCCTAGCCTTGATCCAGATTGGTTCCACACTGTCTTCGGCACGAGCAAATCGTCGCCTTCTTAAAAACTTTCAAAAACAAGATATTTTGCGTAGTCTTGCGAAGACCTGTGTGGGACCGTTCTCGAGATTACGCAGCTTAGGATCGCTCTCAGCCTCGAGACTCGACTCCCCCTATTTCTAAACCTTGGACCAGCATCCAGAATGTTCAAACGATAGCTATCAATGCGACGTCAGATGGCCCGATTCAAGCGACCCTCGAGCAAGAGGCATCGAGTCCGATCGGGAAGATCAAATCTCACCAAGCAAAGCTCGAAGTAGCCGTGATGGACCTTTTCGCAAATCAACACAATAGCCGTTCTCCCGGATCTGAGAGGCTTCAATCTCAAAACCATTTGGCATGGGCATGCTACACTTTTACCCTTGAGAGGCTCATTTGGGCGAAAACCGAATGGCGACCGAGCAAAAGTTAGAGCAAAGAAACAATACAAAAAAAATGCAAAAAATGTATATCAAAAGAAATGCAAAAGAAAAGAAAAAGAATGGAAAGCGAAAAACATAGCTCGCAAAGGTGGAAAACCGGCATTGGGCCCCTAGGCAAAAGTTAGAGCCTAGAAATACTGAAGGTTAAAGTACCCGAGTGTACCCTAACCGGAACTACGTAAGGCTTGATTCCCATGTTTGGGATACGTAGGCAACTTCACCTTGAAGTCCAAATTTCAACGCTTCCATAGCGTCTCAGTCCATGTCATGGTTTTGATCAGTTTTGCCTCCTCCGAATCCGATATCTTGATTGCAGTAACCCGGAGCCGCGTGATTAACTTCCTCTTGAAGCCAAACCACCGACATCTTCCAGGTGACTGTGTCCACATATTGATTCAAGCCGTCTTCGACTCCTCCGTGTCCGGGGATCCGATCGTCGTCAACAAAGACTGGCTTACAACATGCCGTGGCATCATCCAAACAAGGGGCAACTTTCCATTGCCCTCCATTGCCATAAGTTGCCCTGAGCTACCGTTCAAACCAGGGGCAACTTTCCGTTGCCTTCTCCCCCTTTAAGCCAGGGGCAATTTTCCATTGCCTTCGATCCGAGGTTGTATATCTCGAGGGTAAGTTCTACGCTCGTTGAGCATTGATTGTTTGTAAAAAATAGTTTTTGAAAAGTTTTACTGAGGTTGACTTATTTTCTCAAAAACTGTTTCATTTTTAAAATTGGACCATGTTTAGACCCCAAAAGGAGAATTTTCAGTGCTCACAGCCTGATTCGCATGATTTTCAAATCAAAAATTGAATAAGTGTGTTAATCCAACTCTCATTTTGATCAAAACTGTTTTAAGGAGAAAACAAAAAAAATGGTCAAAATAACGAACTAGGGACACAGTTGAGCCAGGTATCCTGTCTTCCCAATCACAAGATGCACTGCCAGAAGGCACCCCCATCTATCTACGAAGAAATAGCCGCGAGCTAGTCGTCGGGCATGAACCCGCAACTTCCTATTCATCTGTCATTCACCTCGGGGAGGGATGCAAAATGAGAGAATAAAGAATAGAGGAGTAAGTTGAGAGAAAAGTGAGAGAAGGGTTTTGTGAGAAAAATCGAGCTGAGGGTCGAGTGATGTGAGAATCACGCAAATCAGAAGGGGTGGGAAACCTACCCGGAGGAACTGGCTCCTCGAAATTTGAGGTCCACGTCTGTGTGTCGTGTCTTTTGACTTGTCAGTCTTAACGTTGGCTTTGAGTCTCTTCCAAGTGTGTCTCTGTAGCACGTCCGCGGGGGACCTCGGCTACAGTTCGGACTCCCTTTGTGTCACGGTTCTTAATCTGAACCAAAGAGTCCAAATCCGGCAAATCGTTTTGAGAAAATAGATTTTTGAAAAGTAGTGCCAAACATGGACTGTTTTGCCAGATTACAGAGTCGCCACCTAAATATTTTTTAATTGGGAAATTTAGGAAACCCTGACTCGGTCGAAGATACATGCGCCATCACCAAAGTGGTCTTGGCTCGAGCTTGGGTACGATCGGGAAGGTCGACTATGAGCACCCCTTCGCCGGTCCGAAGACCGGCCTCTACTAACCGTGATATCCGTTTTTGAAAACATTACATGCTCTTATTCCAATTATTAGCCTAGAACTACTATGTTATGCGCGCAGCAAACAAGTATAGACTAGATTGCCTAATTTGGAAATAAACATTGCATATCCGTTTTGTCTCGAAAAACGTGTTAGATTTTGCTACTCGCAAGTAGGCTAAAATACGGATTTCAACGAGTTGTTCCAACTTAGGCAATCCAACCTCCACCCACAGGCATTCAAACAGTTTATAACACATAAGCATTTAGCCGCATGGCAATCATACTGTCATGGTAAGCATTCACACGCATGTGGTATGCTAAAGCGTAAAAAACTTACATCGTACTCCGTGCCAAAAACAATAACCCGGTTAGCAAACATGCATGACCTAGTTCATGTTAAGTGGCTAATGCAACGCAGGTATAGATGCAATCTAGAGTAGGCTCGGCTAACCCTAAATATGGCATACGAAATGCGCGAGTAGCACGTATTCAATTTGGAATTGAAAATTGCAATGCAGTTTACATGATGTACCGAGCCCGGTGCATGTAAACAAATGCATGAATGCACGCATGCATTGCATAAGGTATGCTAATATAGATGTGCCCTAATCTACCATCATAAGCAGGTAAATAAAAGGGAGAAAGAAATGGGGGTTGGAAGACATACACACACTCACACACACTGATTGCATTTCTTGCCCTCGCTCGTAGGGACCAAAATAATAATACAGTCCGAAGAATAAATGAATAAACAAATTATTACAAATTTATTAAAATTAAATGAAGTAAATAAATAAATGTAATTGGGCCTCACCGCCTTGGGTCCATGAATGATGCATGCTCGATCCGACTTGCAGGAAAAGCCACACCCTAACTTCTTGCCTCTGTTTTTTACTGCTCTATCTTTCCAAAAAAATCCCAAAGTCCTAGAACACCTTCCTTGCATACTGCTGAACACCACCGGCTGAGGGGATAGATCACCGGATGCTTCATTTGACTATCGGCTGCTTGTGGTGTTTATCGGCACAAAAATCTGCCGTCGGCACTATACACCGCCGTCGGCACAAAGTTCTATGAGAGGATAGATTTTGACAATGACAAAGAGACAATGCAAGGCATGGTTTTTGGGCATATGTCGAGATGTCCAATACCTCCTATCATATTTAGGGACTCAAGGAGGCATGGCTCTTGGTTCTAGGGCTATCAATTATGCATTTGATGCATGATAGCCTAAGGAACCAAGATTGCTATTTCAATGTAAATATGCATGCAACACAAAAATGATACCAAAACCTTATCATGTATGAATCAAAGGTCTTGGAGACAAACGGGATTAGCTCATTTCATCACTTTGAGTATGAAATGGACTAATCCGCCTTGTGTTCGATATTACGTCCGATCGAACACTTGACACATGCAATGCAAACACATGTCATGCTTATCTTGCCATTTTACTTGGTCAATTTTATTTACTCATTTTAGCATTACCAATTCATCCTTTAATTGATTAAGTCCAAGTGAGAGTCCTCTAATAGGAAAGAGGGCCTAAGCCTCAAGTGTCTTGAGCATGAAGGAGACCCCATGTCGTTGGCTAGTAGAAACCCTCAAGAGGATTAAAGCCATTAAGCATGAACGTCTCAACTTTATGCTCAAACCGACAAGAGGCTCAAGGCTACTTTCTAAGCAATGAAAATGAAACATGTAAGGAAGTGGCATGAATGGCATGAAGTATGTTATGAAATTGTGTGCAAGACATTACTACAACATGCAAATGGTTCAAGCACTCATGCTCCAATGGACTAATCAACTAGGCATGCAAGAGCATTATACCGTAACCACATGAGGCAAGCCTTAAACGACAAAATCGACCCAAAACAGAAATATGCAGCCTTAAAACAGTGTTTCTACATGCCCAAACCCTGCTGGAAATGTCATGAAACATGCACCAAAACAAGCTCAAATGATGTGCCCAAACAATGGGCTCTTGAAGCACATGAACTACAACTATGTAATGCAATGCATGAGAGTTTTATCCAGCCCAAAACAGAGTTTCTATATGTCAAATATGAGCTAAAAACATGATGGTCATGCACCAAAACAAGCTTGCAAAACATGCTCTCCTTTAGGCCATTCTAAGCATTTAAACCACAACCATGCAAAGCAATGCACAAGCTACATTAACACCTCAAAACAGAGCTTAATCACAGCAAAATATGAACTATTGTAGGCCAAAGTTAAGCTAGCACATGTTAGGAAGATGGGCTAAAGCATGAAGCATGTTAGGCTAGCAAGCAAGATTGCACTACAAGTGCAAGAAATAAGCAACAAGGGCCCTATCCACCCCAAAACAGATCTGAAACATGGCAAAATAGGGCCTAAAACATGCTTGGCTTAAGCTAAAACAACCCAAAAAAAGATGCTCTTATATAAGGCTAACAAGGCATAACAACTAGCTACAAGGAGGAGGGGCTAACCCCTCCTATTTGAGACCTCAAAGCTGGTTTTTGATGACTGAAAAACCTCTGAAAAAAGGTTGTATTTAGGCCCAAAAGAGGTTTGCTTAAAAGCTCAAAAGTGGATCACAATCTCACAAAACAAGGAACCAACAAAGGGAGGACACCCTTAACTCACAAGGACTTCAATCTACCACTTTTAATACATAAAAATAGAGATTTTGACAGTTGAAAATCAGGCCAAAAGAAGCATGCAAAGATAGCTATACAAGTGCACAAAATCAAGCTTGAGAAGAGTAGGAACTTACCCTTGAAGCTCTGCACCAAAACAGGTTTTTCTTGGACCAAAACTAGCCTTAGGAGCTCCAAATACACCTCCAAGGATCACCTCCTCAATATAGGCAAGTTTGATTAAGGATGGAGGCTCAAGAAATGGGAAGAACACTCACTTTTGGGCACTTATATGCTTCTATATATGCAATATAGGAAGAAAGAGAGGGCTGAAATTTGGATGTGGAAGTTCTAGAGAGAGAGGGGTCTTTTAGAGTGAGAAGCTCCAAGACTTGCCTAGGAAGTTCTAACCTTAAGCATATGAGATATAAGGCCCTTTATATGTCAAAATGAGATCTTTTGGTCGAAATATCCAATTGAAAATATCTGCCACAATGTATAGCAAAATATCTGTCAAAAATCTCAATTCTGGGCACTTTTGGCGGTAAGCACTCTTTTGTGCGGGCCGGATATCTTTTGTGCCGGTCGGCAATCGGTAAGGTCAAAAGTGCCGGTGGATGTCCAGATTGAAGCCCCGGAAGTTAGCTTTCCAATGGCGCAAACCTTGCATTAAAATTCCTCCTGTGCAAAACGTTATGCCCTTTTCCGTAAAGCCGCGCAGATTCGGTCCAACCGGACTTCAACCAACCATATCTCCTCCCCCGGATTTGGACTTAGGAGATTCTTGAGTGAAAAATGAAGCCCCGGAAGTAAGGTTTCCAATGGTGGTGGCCCCATATTTTAATTCCTCTTGTACAAAGAGTTATGCCCGTTTCGGGAAGCCGCAGACTTTTCTCCTTCAGGATTCATCTTTGAACCACTCCTAAACTAGTTTTCTCCCCTCTTCTCCTCTTTTCTTCAACTCCAAACTCCTAAGTAAGGTGTTTTGAAAGATTTTTCAAAGATTTCATCTCTCTTTCATTCATCTCCCCTTTGTCCTTGCTCGGTTTGCGAAAAGCAACATTACGAAATGCGCGTCGGAACATCGTGGGAATTTTATTTCAAAAATGTTTTGAAAGAGAGGGTTTTAAGGTATAAAAACCATCAAAAATAATTTTGATCCACAATGGGGTATGAAGTTGAGATTTGACTCTCTCTTTGCCGAAGAAACTGAACCTGTGCACTGCACACCTTTCTCCAACAAGTAAACCATCAGTAGTGCCCAAGTCTTAAGGGCGGTCAAAAATGGGGTGTCTCTGATTGCCCCTCTTTGTGAACTTCGGAAGTCATAACAATGACGTGAGTGAATGTCAAAGCCCAGAGACGGCCCATTTTTGATAAGGCCGAAGACTTGGACAAACAAACAAAACATAGATAGATAAATGGTTGTGGCCGCAGGCTGCCTACGTATCCCTTTGCAAGGAATCAAACCAGCGTAGTTCAGGGGCAAGATGCAAACGATATGCAGGAAAATTTTGATAATTGGACTTATACGCTACACGAAGCCGGTTTGTATATAAAACAATGCAATGTACTAACAAGTACAGGTAAGGTGCGCAAGGTAGCGCGAATGAAATGCTATGCTAGTAAAGATGCAAAGGGTGAACACACTCCAACCACGCTGGACTCGTGAGTGGAGGAAGAACAAAGAAAATCAATCAGGAGCGCATTCCACGCAACCTAAAGTAAATTCCAAACACGCTGAAATCGTGTGAGGAAGGGGACACTCAAATCATGCTGAAATCGTGAGAGGAGGTCCAAAAAAACCGCCCAGTGCGTCTACAACGAACTTGGGTTAAATTCCAAACACGCTGAAATCGCGTAAGGAACGGGACACTCAAACCACGCTGAAATCATGAGAGGAAGTCCAACAAACCGCCCAGTGCGTCTACATCGCAACTTGGGATAAATTCCAAACACGCTGAAATCGCGTAAGGAATAGGACACTCAAACCACGCTGAAATCGTGAGAGGAAGTCCAACAAACCGCCCAGTGCATCTACAACGCAACTTGGGATAAATTCCAAACACGCTGAAATCGCGTAAGGAATAGGACACTCAAACCACGCTGAAATCGTTAGAGGAGGTCCAACAAACTATCAGGCGCGTGCCCGGCGCAACTTGAGAAAGTCTTGGAGGACAACAATCCCAAACGCTGCTTAGCGTAAAAGGATAAACAATAGAAGATAACTCAAGATGCAAATAAATGCAAGTAAGGTGTACATGACAATACCAGCGGAAGAGTGCATAACAATGCGGGTGGAAGGGTGCATAACTTTGAAGCAGGCTTGATCTTGCGCTTGAGGTAGAGGCACACTCATACTTCGGAGCATTGGCAAGGCCCTGAAGAGGTACATCCGGAATACAATCACGGAATTTGCTGAAGGTGAAACAGGCTCAGGTGCTTCGATTTTCCCTATTTTCTTTTATAATAATCCGGAACCTACATAGCTTCAGATAGGTCCTTGTGGTTTTTGAAAGAACAAAATTTTGTTTTGCACAAATGTGGAGAATGGCACAGCACTCTGAGCACACAACAAATCATTTTTGAAATTGAGAAAATGAGTTCTCGACCGGATATTTAGCCTACAACTGAACACAGCAAAGACGACCCAACAACGGAAAATAAAGGTAAACAACCTAAACACATCTATTGACACTTGAAACGACTCAAAACAAGACTCGAGACAAACAAAACACAACGAAAGACTCAAATGCGCACAGGGAGCCTGTTTCACCGGGTATTATTCCCACCCTTTCTTATTTGTGATTCTCACATCACTTGGCACTCAATCTCTAGTTTTCTGAAAAAGCCCTTTTCTCACTTTTTCTCTCAACGCACATCTCTCTATTCTTCAATCTCTCATTTTTTTTATCCCTCCCCTGGGTGGTTGGTGGGTAGACAAAAAGTTGCGGGCTCTTGCCCCTAGCATTCTGCTAGATTCTCTTTCTTCTGCTCACAACAGTGAACTTCCCCCACAGAGGGGTTATGCTACAACTGGGTGTGCAGCAAATCTGCAATTGATATCGGTTAATGATGCTCTACTGGGGAGTTTGGACATGATCTGATCTATCCAGATGATGGAGTGGAATATCTTGATCCATTCCAGTTCGTGCTTCGCACTTGACTTGATACCTCGCTGCTTGGAGGATGTTGAGAGCTTTCAACCCTTTTGTTGTTAACCTCAGTTGTGCCTTTTCCGGCGGGTAGAGTGCCCTTCTTGGCGAGCGTGTTGACAATGGGGAAAGACAGGAAGCCTGACTCAATTGTGCCCCTAGTTCATCATTTCGACCATTTTTGTTTTGGTTTTCTACTAAAATAGTTTTGACCAATGTGAGAGTTAGATTAGCATGCTTGTTCGATTTTCTAATTCAAAATCATGCAAGTTAGGTTATGAGCACTGAAAATTTTCCTTTTTTGGTCCAAGAAGTGGTCCAGTTTTTGGAAAAGATGGAACAGTTTTCGAGAAAATTAGTCAACCTCAGTAAAAATTCTCAAAAACTATTTTGCAAACGACCAATGCTCAACAAGCATGGAACCAACTCTTGAGATGCACAACCTCGGACCCATAGCAATGGAAAATTGCCCCTTGTCTGAAGGACACTGCATGGCAACGGAAAGTTGCCCCTTGTTTGAAATGGCACCGCGGCGTTTTGAATGGCAACGGAAAGTTGCCCCTTGTTTAGTGATGCCGCGACATTGTAGTCGATCCTCGGGCGATGAACACAACGGACTCTCGGATCTGAGAGAAGACAAAGATGGCGGAACCATCGTATGGACACAATCGAATTTGAATTGTTTTATTTGGACTTGATGAAGTTGCCTACGTATCCCAAATATGGGAATCAAGCCTTACGTAGTTCCGGGGTTAAGGTACACTCGGGTATTTAACCTCTCCTTTTTATGCTCTAACTTTTGCCAAGGCTCCTATTGCAGGTTTTCGACCTTGCGAGCTTTGTCTTTCTTTTTTTCTATTCTTTTCTTTCCTTTTTCTTCTTCTTTTTTGCATTTTTTCTTTTCTTTTTGCATTTTTCTTTTCTTTTCTTTTTGCATTTTTGTATCTTTGAATTTTTTCTCTTTTTTCTTTTTTCATTCTTTTCTTTGCTCTAACTTTTGCCTGGGTTGCCCTTCTGGGTTTTCGGCCCAGCGAGCCTCTCAAAGGGTAAAAGTGTAGCTTTGTCCATGCCAAATGTTTTTGAGATCCTAAAGTCATCTGAATCCAGGAGAATGGGTGTCATTGATTTGCAGAAAGATCCACCTTTGGCTCTTCGAGCACATCAGATATTTTTTTTGCCCCTAGTTCGAGGGGTGCTTCTGATCTAGCTTTGCAAGCTTCTTCTGATGAGGTCTAACCTTCTTGATCTGACTTGGATGCCTCTTGTTCGAGGGTTGCTTGAATCAGCCACACAGGCCTTACATTGTGGTCGACCGTTGAACATTCTGAATGCCAGTTCAAGGTTTGAAAGCAAAGGGGGGTTGAGTCTCGAGGCTGAGAGCGATCCTAGGCTGCACAATCTCAAGAGCGATTCCACACATGTCTTCGCAAGACCGCGCAAAACATTTTTTTGAAAGTTTTTAAGAAAGCGACAAATCGCTCGTGCAGAAGATAGTGTGGAACTAGTCTGGATCGGACCAGGATCCTTCTCAGTACTCACGCCGACAAGCATGATTTCATTCATTAAGGGCTTAGCACGCCTTTCTTTCTCTCAAGTTGATCAATTTTTGCAAAACCCAAGGAATTCCTTCCTCTTTGTTTTTACCACAGTGTTCAAAAAGGTTTTGAAAAACTTAGGTCGATGCAATGAATTAAAGGCACAGAAAAGACATAGCTTTTAGTCAAATCTTGCTTGACTCACTTGGAATTTCGCACAAGCGGCACCTGGCGTAAGCAAACACAAGAGTGAAAATCACTATTGTTTCATTCAAATCTGTTAGCTCAACTGCTCCTGGCGTAAATGTACTCGTAACAAAATGAAAAAGACGCAAGACAAGCAAGTGATGTCCGAGGTAACTCCCCCGAAATCACCCGACTCTAACAAAACAGGACTGACTCGATACAACAAGACAGACCCTTAATCAAAAAGACTGACTCAAGACAAAGAGACAGGCTCAAAGCAAAAAAGAATCCCAACTGACTCCAAGCCGTAACATACAAAACCAAGGCATTCGTAAATTCTCAAAAGCGGTCGTGCCATACGCCACATCTGGTAAATCGAAACCAGCAGGTGGTTTGTCCCCCGATCACATACTTGTACTATCCCCCAAGTTTCCTGATCAAGTGACGATAGACTTTGCAGGGGCCGGTGCGACGATGACCTTGTTGTCAATCAGATCTTGTATTTCGTGGCGAAGACGATAACAACTGTCAGTGACATGGCCGACTTGTTAATGGAAGGCGCAGATGATTTGGATCATGAGAGGAGGAAGTTTATTTGGCAAAGGGTGACTCTAGGGGTTTCAGGTGCCCCTTTCTAATCAAGACCCTCAAGGCCGCTGATAGAGACATGTACAATGGGGCGAACACTCTCTGGCCCCGAGGTGGGTATTTGTCCGTTTGTGGCTTTTTGCTGGATGCACTGGCAAAGGGATTGACAGGTGCTGACTAGGTTTGCTGATCTCTTCCGAGCACGAGACCAGAGCTGAAAGGAACATTCCTGGTACAAAGGCGTTTTCCGCAGCTTGCCCCTTGATTCAGACGACTCTCATTTTGAGTGGCAAAAGTGTCATCCACAGTTTTTGCAACAACTGCGAGTACTTGTTGTTTGTTTAGCCCTTCAGCTTTCAAAGCCTCAATATCCCACTGAAGGTGTTCATGGGGACGAATGCCTGCCCCTACCTTGTTCTTACCACCTGCCTCTACTTTGCCAAGGGATTGGCCTTCTTCCAATGCAGCCTGTCCCAAGGTTGGGGAGCTTTTAGACATGAACTCTCTGGTACGTGATGTGGTTGATGATGGGGCCAAAACCCCAAAGGTTAAATCTGCCACAGTTCTCTGAAGATCTTCGATCATCCTCATCAGCTCAGAAGTAGTGGGTTCATGGGTTTGAGATGATTGGGGTTCAGACGCACCCATCATGCATAAGTCCATGCTTTCCGGGATAAACACCTCAGGCTTGGGTAGATGGGCCGGGGTGATGTATATGCTGGGGTCGTAAGGGACGGCCAATATATGGATGAGGTTGAGATGTAGAGGTGACGAGTCAGTACTAACCTGAGGTCCTTTTGGTGGAGCTACGGCCTTTTCATCAATAAGATCTTGAATCTTATGACGGAGGCGGATGCAACGGTTCGTATCATGACCGTGCTGCTGATGATAGGCACAGTATTTAGCTGGGTCATATCTTGGCGGAAGAGGGTTTGGAAGGGGTTGAGGTTCTAGGAGTTCTAGGTGCCCTTCTTCTCGCAGCTTTTTCAAAGCTTGAGAGAGACTCATGTAAAGAGGATGGAATTTTTTAAGCTTGGGGCGAGTTGAAGTGGTTGGTTTTGGCCATTGAGGAAGTGGTGATAGTGCCTACTTGAGCATTTCGCATTTTGCTACCGTCGGTAGTAGCATTGGGCTGCGAGCAACATTCCTCTTCAAAGGCTCATTATCTTCAAAAGATCCCTTGTGGGATGGCATCCTCGATTTGAACCCCCATCTCATGTAGATCCGAAAAAGTAGGGAAGGGAGAACAATCATTTTTGCATCAATCTGGTTGGAGGTTGCGCAACCATCCTTATCTGGTCTTTGTCGGAAGGCCTTGCAGCCATCATCGAGGCCTTTGCTCTCCATCTCGCCACAAATTAAAAACCCTCTTTTGGCTCTTGGCGGGTGACTTCAAGATCACGGGTTGTGACCTCAATCTGTGTTGTAGAATCTTGATTCTTGAAAGCCTCGGCCATCTCTTCCCAATTATGTTTCCACGAGGTCTCCAATTTTGCATGCAGATTAGGCTATCCTGCACAGGTCCTGAATAGTGACAATTTCGGGCGTGGTCAAACCCATTGGTCTCGTCTCGGGATATCGAAAAACAGTGGAGGTGTACCATTGGGTCTCCGAGCCGTCCAAAGCGATCGATATGGCATCTTGAACCGATCCGGTAATGTCACCACTGAGTCGGTATAACCATCCTCTATATCAGGAATAGAGTGGGCCCCCTGAGACTTTTTGAACAATTTCTCAAGCTTGCTAACTTTCAATGCTGTAGGGTCCATCTTAAACTCAAAGAGAGGGTCGGGTAGGTTAATGGGTTTCTTGGATAGTTGGGGTAGAACCGGGAGCTAGCCCGCTGGAATGTCCATTCTGCTGGACATCTGGCGTTTCCACAGGTGTCTGACCCCTTGGTAGTGGAGAAACTTGTTGTGAAGCAGACGCTCCGGTTTGCTGCTCTAGCCTGGCAATTGTCTCTGCCTGTTGGGCTATGACCACAGCCTGTTGCTTGGCGGATTCTTTCGCCAGACGGCGTCTTCTTTGCATGGCTTTCATCTTGTCTGGAGTTGGCACACCATCTCTTCTAGACTTGACATATTGTCTGATCTAACCGAGCAATTGGTATATCTGTGTCTGCGATGAGGCTCGGAGATCTCAACCCGATCGCTTCAAAGATCACCGATCTGGTAGTTGTTATCTTGGTGATGCGTGCTCGACTATGATTACCCTTAAGCGGAGTCTCGACGACAAAGTCTATCGGCACAAATTCAATGTACCGGGAATAGTGGAGCCTTCAAGCTATGATTCGGGACTACCTAGCAAAGAGAAAACCGACAAAGATCTTAGCTCAATTTCCTTTGGAACGGATACGAGCAAAGTCAACGATCAGTATTCTATTCGATCATTGTTCCCCAAATTATTGCCCCAAATCTGAATCGATACCAGATATAATCGATTCTCAAAATATTGATCTTGGTGCCCGCAGTTTGATACCCAGATTTACAAAGCATATGCATTCCTGTGAGATACACTCTAAAAGCACATAGCAAGTAAATGAGAGCCAATACACCCTATGTTGGGGTAAGGTTTCTGTCCTATTTTTGTCAGAGCTAGGGCTTCACTATGCACAGCCGGTTTCAAACAACTTAGCATCGGGTAAGCAACTTTGTCCTAGTTTGGAATGGTCACTATGGATTCGAATATGCACTAGGTCGAATGGTCAAAGAGGGTGCCCGGTAAAACCGGGTTTGTGTTCCCATCTTGGCGAGCTCAAGAACGGTCAACCTTACGGACATGCCTTGACAAGACAAGCCTCCGAAACCTCCAGAATAGCAGATGGCCAACACGGTGTCCTAGGCGCACCAATGCACATGCAATGCAAAGAAACACATAAGTGTAGTCAAAATAGGATATCACGAGTTCGAGTTAAGCTCTCTAAAATCCCCAGCAGAGTCGCCAGAAACTGTAGCACGTCCACGGGGGACCTCGGCTACAGTTCGAACTCCCTTTGTGTCACGGTTCTTAATCTGAACCAAAGAGTCCAAATCCGGCAAATCGTTTTGAGAAAACAGATTTTTGAAAAGTAGTGCCAAACATGGACTGCTTTGCGGATTCTGTCGCCACCTAAATATTTTTAATTGGGAAATTTAGGAAACCACGACTCGATCTTCAAGGCCACATGCCGCCATCACCAAAGTGGTCTTGGCTCGAGCTTGGTACGACGGGGAAGGTCACTATGAGCACCCCCTTTCGCCCAAGACCGCCTCTACTAACCGTGATATCCGTTTTTGAAAACATTACATGCTCTTATTCCAATTATTAGCCTAGAACTACTATGTTATGCGCAAAGAAACAAGTATAGACTAGATTGCCTAATTTGGAAATAAACATTGCATATCCGTTTGTCTCAAAAACGTGTTAGATTTTGCTACTACAAGTAGGCTAAAATACGGATTTCAACGAGTTGTTCCAACTTAGGCAATCCAACCTCCACCCACGAGCATTCAAGCTTTATAACACATAAGCATTTAGCCGCATGGCAATCATACTGTCATGGTAAGCATTCACACGCATGTGGTATGCTAAAGCGTAAAAAACTTACATCGTACTCCGTGCCAAAAACAATAACCCGGTTAGCAAACATGCATGACCTAGTTCATGTTAAGTGGCTAATGCAACGCAGGTATAGATGCAATCTAGAGTAGGCTCGGCTAACCCTAAATATGGCATGCGAAATGCGCGAGTAGCACGTATTCAATTTGGAATTGAAAATTGCAATGCAGTTTACATGATGTACCGAGCCCGGTGCATGTAAACAAATGCATGAATGCACGCATGCATTGCATAAGGTATGCTAATTTAGATGTGCCCTAATCTACCATCATAAGCAGGTAAATAAAAGGGAGAAAGAAATGGGGGTTGGAAGACATACACCCACTCACACACACTTATTGCATTTTTTGCCCTCGCTCGGAGGGACCAAAATAATAATACAGTCCGAAGAATAAATGAATAAACAAATTATTACAAATTTATTAAAATTAAATGAAGTAAATAAATAAATGTAATTGGGCCTCAGCCCTGCCTTGGGGTCCGCGAATGATGCATGCTCGATCCGACTTGCGGAAAAAGCCACACCCTAGCTTTGCCTCATTTTTTTGCTCTATCTTTCCAAAAAATCCCAAAGTCCTAGAACACCTTCCTTGCATCTTCTTTGAACACCACCTGAGGATAGATCACCGGATGCTTCATTTGACTATCGGCTTGTGGTGTTTATCGGCACAAATACAAAGGCCGTCGGCACTATACACCGCCGGTCGGCACAAAGTTCTGTGAGAGGACAGATTTTGACAAAGACGAGCAAAGAATGCAAGGCATGGTTTTGGGCATATGTCAGCATGTCCAATACCTCCTATCATATTTAGGGACTCAAGGAGGCATGGCTCTTGGTTCTAGGGCTATCAATTATGCATTTGATGCATGATAGCCTAAGGAACCAAGATTGCTATTTCAATGTAAATATGCATGCAACACAAAATGATACCAAAACCTTATCATGTATGGATCAAAGGTCTTGGAGACAAAGGGGATTAGCTCATTTCATCACTTTGAGTATGAAATGGACTAATCCGCCTTGTGTTCGATATTACGTCCGATCGAACACTTGACACATGCAATGCAAACACATGTCATGCTTATCTTGCCATTTTACTTGGTCAATTTTATTTACTCATTTTAGCATTACCAATTCATCCTTTAATTGATTAAGTCCAAGTGAGAGTCCTCTAATAGGAAAGAGGGCCTAAGCCTCAAGTGTCTTGAGCATGAAGGAGACCCCATGTCGTTGGCTAGTAGAAACCCTCAAGAGGATTAAAGCCATTAAGCATGAACGTCTCAACTTTATGCTCAAACCGACAAGAGGCTCAAGGCTACTTTCTAAGCAATGAAAATGAAACATGTAAGGAAGTGGCATGAATGGCATGAAGTATGTTATGAAATTGTGTGCAAGACATTACTACAACATGCAAATGGTTCAAGCACTCATGCTCCAATGGACTAATCAACTAGGCATGCAAGAGCATTATACCATAACCACATGAGGCAAGCCTTAAACGACAAAATCGACCCAAAACAGAAATATGCAGCCTTAAAACAGTGTTTCTACATGCCCAAACCCTGCTGGAAATGTCATGAAACATGCACCAAAACAAGCTCAAATGATGTGCCCAAACAATGGGCTCTTGAAGCACATGAACTACAACTATGTAATGCAATGCATGAGAGTTTTATCCAGCCCAAAACAGAGTTTCTATATGTCAAATATGAGCTAAAAACATGCTAGTCATGCACCAAAACAAGCTTGCAAAACATGCTCTCCTTTAGGCCATTCTAAGCATTTAAACCACAACCATGCAAAGCAATGCACAAGCTACATTAACACCTCAAAACAGAGCTTAATCACAGCAAAATATGAACTATTGTAGGCCAAAGTTAAGCTAGCACATGTTAGGAAGATGGGCTAAAGCATGAAGCATGTTAGGCTAGCAAGCAAGATTGCACTACAAGTGCAAGAAATAAGCAACAAGGGCCCTATCCACCCCAAAACAGATCTGAAACATGGCAAAATAGGGCCTAAAACATGCTTGGCTTAAGCTAAAACAACCCAAAAAAAGATGCTCTTATATAAGGCTAACAAGGCATAACAACTAGCTACAAGGAGGAGGGGCTAACCTCCTATTTGAGACCTCAAAGCTGGTTTTGATGACTGAAAAACCTCTGAAAAAGGTTGTTTTAGGCCCAAAAGAGGTTTGCTTAAAAGCTCAAAAGTGGATCACAATCTCACAAAACAAGGAACCAACAAAGGGAGGACACCCCTTAACTCACAAGGACTTCAATCTACCACTTTTAATACATAAAAATAGAGATTTTGACAGTTGAAAATCAGGCCAAAAGAAGCATGCAAAGATAGCTATACAAGTGAACAAAATCAAGCTTGAGAAGAGTAGGAACTTACCCTTGAAGCTCTGCACCAAAACAGGTTTTTCTTGGACCAAAACTAGCCTTAGGAGCTCCAAATACACCTCCAAGGATCACCTCCTCAATATAGGCAAGTTTGATTAAGGATGGAGGCTCAAGAAATGGGAAGAACACTCACTTTTGGGCACTTATATGCTTCTATATATGCAATATAGGAAGAAAGAGAGGGCTGAAATTTGGATGTGGAAGTTCTAGAGAGAGAGGGGTCTTTTAGAGTGAGAAGCTCCAAGACTTGCTTAGGAAGTTCTAACCTTAAGCATATGAGATATAAGGCCCTTTATATGTCAAAATGAGATCTTTTGGTCGAAATATCCAATTGAAAATATCTGCCACAGTGTATAGCAAAATATCTGTCAAAAATCTCAATTCCGGGCACTTTTGGCCGGCCGGCACTCTTTTGTGCCGGTCGGATATCTTTTGTGCCGGTCGGCAATCGGTAAGGTCAAAAGTGCCGGTGGATGTCCAGATTGAAGCCCCGGAAGTTAGCTTTCCAATGGCGCAAACCTTGCATTAAAATTCCTCCTGTGCAAAACGTTATGCCCTTTTCCGTAAAGCCGCGCAGATTCGGTCCAACCGGACTTCAACCAACCATATCTCCTCCCCCGGATTTGGACTTAGGAGATTCTTGAGTGGAAAATGAAGCCCCGGAAGTAAGGTTTCCAATGGTGGTCGCCCCATATTTTAATTCCTCTTGTACAAAGAGTTATGCCCGTTTCGGGGAAGCCGCGCAGACTTTTCTCCTTCCCGGATTCATGCTGAACCACTCCCAAACTAGTTTTCTCCCCTCTTCTCCTCTTTTCTTCAACTCCAAACCCCTAAGTAAGGTGTTTTGAAAGATTTTCAAAGATTTCATCTCTTTCATTCATCTCCCCTTTGTCCTTGCTCGGTTTACGAAAAGCAACATTTACGAAATGCGAGTCCGGAACATCGTGGGAATTTTATTTCAAAAATGTTTTGAAAGAGAGGGTTTTAAGGTATAAAACCATCAAAATAATTTTGATCCACAATGGGGTATGAAGTTGAGATTTGACTCTCTCTTTGCGAAGAAATCGAACCCTGCACCTTTTGCACCTTTCTCCAACAAGTAAACCATCATTAGTGCCCAAGTCTTAAGGGCGGTCAAAAATGGGGTGTCTCTGATTGCCCTCTTTGTAACTTCAAGTCATAACAATGACGTGAGTGAATGTCAAAGCCAAAGACGACCCATTTTTATAAGGCGAAGACTTGGACAAACAAACAAAACATAGATAGATAAATGGTTGTGCCCACGTATCCCTTTGCAAGGAATCAAACCCGGCGTAGTTCAGGCGGGATGCAAAGCGATATGCGTGAAAATTTTGATAATTGGACTTATACGCCTACGAAGCGGTTTGTATATAAACAATGCAATGTACTAACAAGTACAGGTAAGGTAGCGCGAATGAAATGCTATGCTAGTAAAGATGCAAAGGTGAACACACTCCAACCACGGACTCGTGAGTGGAGGAAGAACAAAGAAAATCAATCGAGGCGCATTCCGCAACCTAAAGTAAATTCCAAACCATTTGAAATCGTGTGAGGAAGGGGACACTCAAATCATGCTGAAATCGTGAGAGGAGGTCCAAAAAAACCGCCCAGTGCGTCTACAACGAACTTGGGATAAATTCCAAACACGCTGAAATCGCGTAAGGAACGGGACACTCAAACCACGCAGAAATCATGAGAGGAAGTCCAACAAACCGCCCAGTGCGTCTACATCGCAACTTGGGATAAATTCCAAACACGCTGAAATCGCGTAAGGAATAGGACACTCAAACCACGCTGAAATCGTGAGAGGAAGTCCAACAAACCGCCCAGTGCATCTACAACGCAACTTGGGATAAATTCCAAACACGCTGAAATCGCGTAAGGAATAGGACACTCAAACCACGCTGAAATCGTTAGAGGAGGTCCAACAAACTATCAGGCGCGTGCCCGGCGCAACTTGAGAAAGTCTTGGAGGACAACAATCCCAAACGCTGCTTAGCGTAAAAGGATAAACAATAGAAGATAACTCAAGATGCAAATAAATGCAAGTAAGGTGTACATGACAATACCAGCGGAAGAGTGCATAACAATGCGGGTGGAAGGGTGCATAACTTTGAAGCAGGCTTGATCTTGCGCTTGAGGTAGAGGCACACTCATACTTCGGAGCATTGGCAAGGCCACAAGAGGTACATCCTAATACAATCACGGAATTTCTTGAAGGTGAAAGTGCTCAGTGCTGATTTTTCCCTATTTTCTTTTGCGTTGCTATCCGGAACCTACATAGCTTCAGATAGGTCCTTGTGGTTTTTGAAAGAACAAAATTTTGTTTTGCACAAATGTGGAGAATGGCACAGCACTCTGAGCACACAACAAATCATTTTTGAAATTGAGAAAATGAGTTCTCGTCGATATTTAGCCTACAACCTGACACAAAGAAAGACGCACCCAACAACGGAAAATAAAGGTAAACAACCTAAACACATCTATTGACACTTGAAACGACTCAAAACAAGACTCGAGACAAACAAAACACAACGAAGACTCAAATGCACAGGGAGCCTGTTTCACGGGTATTATTCCCACCCTTTCTTATTTGTGATTCTCACATCACTTGGCACTCAATCTCTAGTTTTCTGAAAAAGCCCTTTTCTCACTTTTTTCTCTCAACGCACATCTCTCTATTCTTCAATCTCTCATTTTTTATCCCTCCCTTTGGGGGTTGGGGGGTAGACAAAAAGTTGCGGGCTCTTGCCCCTAGCATTCTGCTAGATTCTCTTTCTTCTGCTCACAACAGTGAACTTCCCCCACAGGGGGGTTATGCTACAACTGGGTGGGACGCAAATCTGCAATTGATATCGGTTAATGATGCTCTCTTTGGGGAGTTTGGACATGATCTGATCTATCCAGATGATGGAGTGGAATATCTTGATCCATTCCAGTTCGTGCTTCGCACTTGACTTGATACCTCGCTGCTTGGAGGATGTTGAGAGCTTTCAACCCTTTTGTTGTTAACCTCAGTTGTGCCTTTTCCGGCGGGTAGAGTGCCCTTCTTGGCGTGTTGACAATGGGGAAAGACAGGAAGCCTGACTCAACTGTGCCCCTAGTTCATCATTTCGACCATTTTTGTTTTGGTTTTCTACTAAAATAGTTTTGACCAATGTGAGAGTTAGATTAGCATGCTTGTTCGATTTTCTGATTCAAAATCATGCAAGTTAGGTTATGAGCACTGAAAATTTTCCTTTTTTGGTCCAAGAAGTGGTCCAGTTTTTGGAAAAGATGGAACAGTTTTCGAGAAAATTAGTCAACCTCAGTAAAAATTCTCAAAAACTATTTTGCAAACGACCAATGCTCAACAAGCATGGAACCAACTCTTGAGATGCACAACCTCGGACCCATAGCAATGGAAAATTGCCTCTTGTCTGAAGGACACTGCATGGCAACGGAAAGTTGCCCCTTGTTTGAAATGGCACCGCGGCGTTTTGAATGGCAACGGAAAGTTGCCCCTTGTTTGGCTGATGCCGCAGCACATTGTAGTCAGTCCTCGGAGCGATGAACACAACCAGACTCTCAGATACAGAGAAGACAAAGATGGCCAGAACCATCGTATGGACACAATCGAATTTGAATTGTTTTATGGCTGGACTTCAGGATGAAGTTGCCTACGTATCCCAAATATGGGAATCAAGCCTTACGTAGTTCCGGGGTTAAGGTACACTCGGGTATTTAACCTCTCCTTTTTATGCTCTAACTTTTGCCAAGGCTCCTATTGCAGGTTTTCGACCTTGCGAGCTTTGTCCTTCTTTTTTTCTTTTTTTCTATTCTTTTCTTTCCTTTTTCTTCTTCTTTTTTGCATTTTTTCTTTTCTTTTTGCATTTTTCTTTTCTTTTCTTTTTGCATTTTTGTATCTTTGAATTTTTTCTCTTTTTTTTTTCTTTTTCCTTTTTTTCTTTGCTCTAACTTTTGCCAGGTTGCCCTTTCAGGTTTTCGCCCATGAGCCTCTCAAAGGGTAAAAGTGTAGCTTTGTCCATGCCAAATGTTTTTGAGATCCTAAAGTCATCTGAATCCAGGAGAATGGGTGTCATTGATTTGCAGAAAGATCCACCTTTGGCTCTTGAGCACATCGGATATTTTTGCCCCTAGTTCGAGGGTGCTTGATCTAGCTTTGCAAGCTTCTTCCGATGAGGTCTAACCTTCTTGATCGACTTGGATGCCTCTTGTTCGAGGGTTGCTTTAATCGCCACAGCCTTACATTGTGGTCGATCGCTGAACATTTACGAATGCCGCTCAAGGTTTGAAAGCAAAGGGGTTGAGTCTCGGTAGAGGCGATCCTAGGTCGCACAATCTCAAGAGCGATTCCACATGTCTTCGCAAGACCGCGCATAAAACATTTTTTGAAAGTTTTTAAAGCGACAAATCGCTCAGGTAAGATAGTGTGGAACTAGTCTGGATCGGACCAGGATCCTTCTCAGTACTCACGCCGACAAGCATGATTTCATTCATTAAGGGCTTAGCACGCCTTTCTTTCTCTCAAGTTGATCAATTTTTGCAAAACCCAAGGAATTCCTTCCTCTTTGTTTTTACCACAGTGTTCAAAAAGGTTTTGAAAAACTTAGGTCGATGCAATGAATTAAAGGCACAGAAAAGACATAGCTTTTAGTCAAATACTGCCAGCTCACTTGGAATTTCTGGCACAACTGGCACACGGCAGAAGCAAACACAAGAGTGTGAAAATCACTATTGTTTCATTCAAATCTGTTGGCTCAACTGGCTCCCTGGCAGAAACAGACTCAGAACAAAATGAAAAGACAGACGCAAGACAAGCAAGTGATGTCCGAGGTAACTCCCCCGAAATCACCTGACTCTAACAAAACAGGACTGACTCGATACAACAAGACAGACCCTTAATCAAAAAGACTGACTCA
This sequence comes from Camellia lanceoleosa, assembly GCA_025200525.1. NCBI lineage: Eukaryota > Viridiplantae > Streptophyta > Magnoliopsida > Ericales > Theaceae > Camellia > Camellia lanceoleosa. Next base: position 26,047,944 of record CM045770.1, read on the forward strand.
AGACAAAGAGACAGGCTCAAAGCAAAAAAAGACAGAACTGACTCAGTACCCAAGCCAGAACATACAAAAACCAGCATTCGTAAATTCTCAAAACAGTGCGTGCCATACGCCACATCTGAAGTAAACTGAGCACTGCCCGCAGGTGGTTTGTCCCCCGATCACATACTTGTACTATCCCCCAAGTTTCCTGATCAAGTGACGATAGACTTTGCAGGGGCCGGTGCGACGATGACCTTGTTGTCAATCAGATCTTGTATTTCGTGGCGAAGACGATAACAACTGTCAGTGACATGGCCGACTTGTTAATGGAAGGCGCAGTACTTAGCTGGATCATGAGAGGGAGGAAGTTTATTTGGCAGTGGCCGCAGCTCTAGGGGTTTCAGGTGCCCCTTTCTAATCAAGACCCTCAAGGCCGCTGATAGAGACATGTACAATGGGGCGAACACTCTCTGGCCCCGAGGTGGGTATTTGTCCGTTTGTGGCTTTTTGCTGGATGCACTGGCAAAGGGATTGACAGGTGCTGACTGGGTTTGCTGATCTCTTCCGAGCACGAGACCAGAGCTGAAAGGAACATTCCTGGTACAAAGGCGTTTTCCGCAGCTTGCCCCTTGATTCAGACGGCTCTCATTTTGAGTGGCAAAAGTGTCATCCACAGTTTTTGCAACAACTGCGAGTACTTGCTGTTTGTTTAGCCCTTCGGCTTTCAAAGCCTCAATATCCCACTGAAGGTGTTCATGGGGACGAATGCCTGCCCCTACCTTGTTCTTACCACCTGCCTCTACTTTGCCAAGGGATTGGCCTTCTTCCAATGCAGCCTGTCCCAAGGTTGGGGAGCTTTTAGACATGAACTCTCTGGTACGTGATGTGGTTGATGATGGGGCCAAAACCCCAAAGGTTAAATCTGCCACAGTTCTCTGAAGATCTTCGATCATCCTCATCAGCTCAGAAGTAGTGGGTTCATGGGTTTGAGATGATTGGGGTTCAGACGCACCCATCATGCATAAGTCCATGCTTTAGGATAAACACCTCGGGCTTGGGTAGATGGGCGGGTGATGTATATCTTTGGGGTCGTAAGGGACGGCCAATATATGGATGAGGTTGAGATGTAGAGGTGACGAGTCAGTACTAACCTGAGGTCCTTTTGGTGGAGCTACAGTCTTTTCATCAATAAGATCTTGAATCTTATGACGGAGGCGGATGCAACGGTTTGTATCATGACCGTGCTGCTGATGATAGGCGCAGTATTTAGCTGGGTCATATCTTGGTGGAAGAGGGTTTGGAAGGGGTTGGGGTTCTAGGAGTTCTAGGTGCCCTTCTTCTCGCAACTTTTTCAAAGCTTGAGAGAGACTCATGTAAAGAGGATGGAATTTTCGGGCTTGGGGCCGAGTTGAAGTGGTTGGTTTTTGGCCATTGAGGGAAGTGGTGATAGTGCCTACTTCTGAGCATTTCGCAGCTGTGCTACCGTCAGTAGTAGCATTGGAACTGCGAGCAACATTCCTCTTCAAAGGCTCATTATCTTCTGCAAAGATCCCTTGTCGGATGGCATCCTCGATTTGAACCCCCATCTCATGTAGATCTGAAAAAGTAGGGAAGGGGAGAACAATCATTTTTTGCATCAATCTGGGTTGGAGGTTGCGCACAACCATCCTTATCTGGTCTTTGTCGGAAGGCCTTGCAGCCATCATCGAGGCCTTTGCTCTCCATCTCGCCACAAATTCTGAAAAACCCTCTTTTGGCTCTTGGCGGGTGACTTCAAGATCACGGGTTGTGACCTCAATCTGTGTGTTGTAGGAGTACTGATTACTGAAAGCCTCAGCCATCTCTTCCCAATTATGTTTCACAGAGGTCTCCAATTTTGCATGCCAGATTGCGGCTATCCCAGACAGGGTCCTGCTGAATAGTGACAATTTCTGGGCTGTGGTCAAACCCATTGGTCTCAGGATATCAGAAAAGCATTGGAGGTGTACCATTGGGTCTCCAGAGCCGTCAAAGCGATCGATATGCGGCATCTTGAACCGATCCGGTAATGTCACCACTGAGTCGGTATAACCATCCTCTATATCAGGAATAGAGTGGGCCCCCTGAGACTTTTTGAACAATTTCTCAAGCTTGCTAACTTTCAATGCTGTAGGGTCCATCTTAAACTCAAAGAGAGGGTCGGGTAGGTTAATGGGTGTCTTGGATAGTTGGGGTAGAACCGGGGGCGGAGCTAGCCCCGTTGGAATGTCCGTATCTGCCTGGACATCTGGCGTTTCCCTGGGTGTCTGAACCCCTGGTAGTGGAGGAACTTGTTGTGAAGCAGACGCTCCGGTTTGCTGCTCTAGCCTGGCAATTGTCTCTGCCTGTTGGGCTATGACCACAGCCTGTTGCTTGGCGGATTACGCCGACGGACAATGACGTCTTCTTTGCATGGCTTTCATACTGTCCTGGAGTTGGCGCACCATCTCTTCTAGACTTGACATATTGTCCTGATCTAACTGAGCAATTGGTATATCTGTATCTGCAGTAGGCTCGGAGATCTCAACCCGACTGCTCAAAGATCACTGATCTGGTAGCTGTTGTACTGGTGGTCTGTGCCTGACTAGCCTTCTCTGGCCCTGATTACCCTTAAACTGAGTCTCTGACCTGACAAAGTCTATCAGCACAAATTCAATGTACCCGGGGAATAGTGGAGCCTTCTGAAGCTATGATTCCAGGACTACCTAGCAAAAGAGAAAACCGACAGCATCTTAGCTCAATTTCACTGGAACGGATACGAGCAAAGCTGAACGACTGTATTCTATTACTGATCATTGTTCCCCGAAATTATTGCCCCAAATCTGAATCTGATACCCGCAGATATAACTGATTCTCAAAATATTGATACTGGTGCCCGCAGGCCGGATACCCAGATTTGCAAACTGGCATATGCATTCCCTGTAGAGATACACTCTAAAAGCACATAGCAAGTAAATGAGAGCCAATACACCCCTATGTTGGGGTAAGGTTTCCCTGTCCTATTTTTGTCAGGAGCTAGGGCTTCACTATGCACACAGCGGTTTCAAACAACTTAGCATCGGGTAAGCAACCTGTCCTAGTTTGGAATGGTCACTATGGATTCCGAATATGCACTAGGTCGAATGGTCAAAAGAGGGTGCCCCGGTAAAACCGGGGTTTGTGTTCCATCTTGGCGAGCCATAGCCCGGGACCTTACGGACATGCCTTGACAAGACAAGCCTCCGGCAAACCGCTCAGGAATAGCAGATGGCCAACACGGTGTCCTAGGCGCACCAATGCACATGCAATGCAAAGAAACACATAAGTGTAGTCAAAATAGGATATCACGAGTTCGAGTTAAGCTCTCTAAAATCCCCAGCAGAGTCGCCAGAAACTGTAGCACGTCCACGGGGGACCTCGGCTACAGTTCGAACTCCCTTTGTGTCACGGTTCTTAATCTGAACCAAAGAGTCCAAATCCGGCAAATCGTTTTGAGAAAACAGATTTTTGAAAAGTAGTGCCAAACATGGACTGCTTTGCCAGATTACAGAGTCGCCACCTAAATATTTTTTAATTGGGAAATTTAGGAAACCCTGACTCAGTGCCGAAGGCCACATGCCCGTCATCACCAAAGTGGTCTTGGCTCGGGAGCTTGGGTACGATCGGGGAAGGTCAGCTATGAGCACCCCCTTTCGCCCGGTCCGAAGACCGGCCTCTACTAACCGTGATATCCGTTTTTGAAAACATTACATGCTCTTATTCCAATTATTAGCCTAGAACTACTATGTTATGCGCGCAGCAAACAAGTATAGACTAGATTGCCTAATTTGGAAATAAACATTGCATATCCGTTTTGTCTCGAAAAACGTGTTAGATTTTGCTACTACTTAAGTAGGCTAAAATACGGATTTCAACGAGTTGTTCCAACTTAGGCAATCAACCTCCACCCACAGCATTCAAGCAGGTTTATAACAGATAAGCACTTAGCCGCATGGCAATCATACTGTCATGGTAAGCATTCACACGCATGTGGTATGCTAAAGCGTAAAAAACTTACATCGTACTCCGTGCCAAAAACAATAACCCGGTTAGCAAACATGCATGACCTAGTTCATGTTAAGTGGCTAATGCAACGCAGGTATAGATGCAATCTAGAGTAGGCTCGGCTAACCCTAAATATGGCATACGAAATCTTGCGAGTAGCACGTATTCAATTTGGAATTGAAAATTGCAATGCGGTTTACATGATGTGCGAGCCGGTGCATGTAAACAAATGCATGAATGCACGCATGCATTGCATAAGGTATGCTAATTTAGATGTGCCCTAATCTACCATCATAAGCAGGTAAATAAAAGGGAGAAAGAAATGGGGGTTGGAAGACATACACCCACTCACACACACTTATTGCATTTTTTGCCCTCGCTCGGAGGGACCAAAATAATAATACAGTCCGAAGAATAAATGAATAAACAAATTATTACAAATTTATTAAAATTAAATGAAGTAAATAAATAAATGTAATTGGGCCTCGTACCTTGAGGTCATGAATGATGCATGCTCGATCCGACTTGCGGAAAAAGCCACACCCTAACCTTTGCCTCTTTTTTTCTTGCTCTATCTTTCCAAAAAAATCCCAAAGTCCTAGAACACCTTCCTTGCATCTTCTTGAACACCACCGTGAGGATAGATCACCGGATGCTTCATTTGACTATCGGTGCTTGTGGTGTTTATCGGCACAAATCTGATTGCCGATCGGCACTATACTGCTTGCCGGTCGGCACAAAGTTCTGAGAGGATGATTTTGACAAAGAATGACGACAAAGAATGCAAGGCATGGTTTTTGGGCATATGTCAGCATGTCCAATACCTCCTATCATATTTAGGGACTCAAGGAGGCATGGCTCTTGGTTCTAGGGCTATCAATTATGCATTTGATGCATGATAGCCTAAGGAACCAAGATTGCTATTTCAATGTAAATATGCATGCAACACAAAAATGATACCAAAACCTTATCATGTATGGATCAAAGGTCTTGGAGACAAAGGGGATTAGCTCATTTCATCACTTTGAGTATGAAATGGACTAATCCGCCTTGTGTTCGATATTACGTCCGATCGAACACTTGACACATGCAATGCAAACACATGTCATGCTTATCTTGCCATTTTACTTGGTCAATTTTATTTACTCATTTTAGCATTACCAATTCATCCTTTAATTGATTAAGTCCAAGTGAGAGTCCTCTAATAGGAAAGGGCCTAAGCCTCAAGTGTCTTGAGCATGAAGGAGACCCCATGTTGGCTAGTAGAAACCCTCAAGAGGATTAAAGCCATTAAGCATGAACGTCTCAACTTTATGCTCAAACCGACAAGAGGCTCAAGGCTACTTTCTAAGCAATGAAAATGAAACATGTAAGGAAGTGGCATGAATGGCATGAAGTATGTTATGAAATTGTGTGCAAGACATTACTACAACATGCAAATGGTTCAAGCACTCATGCTCCAATGGACTAATCAACTAGGCATGCAAGAGCATTATACCATAACCACATGAGGCAAGCCTTAAACGACAAAATCAACCCAAAACAGAAATATGCAGCCTTAAAACAGTGTTTCTACATGCCCAAACCCTGCTGGAAATGTCATGAAACATGCACCAAAACAAGCTCAAATGATGTGCCCAAACAATGGGCTCTTGAAGCACATGAACTACAACTATGTAATGCAATGCATGAGAGTTTTATCCAGCCCAAAACAGAGTTTCTATATGTCAAATATGAGCTAAAAACATGCTGGTCATGCACCAAAACAAGCTTGCAAAACATGCTCTCCTTTAGGCCATTCTAAGCATTTAAACCACAACCATGCAAAGCAATGCACAAGCTACATTAACACCTCAAAAAAGAGCTTAATCACAGCAAAATATGAACTATTGTAGGCCAAAGTTAAGCTAGCACATGTTAGGAAGATGGGCTAAAGCATGAAGCATGTTAGGCTAGCAAGCAAGATTGCACTACAAGTGCAAGAAATAAGCAACAAGGGCCCTATCCACCCCAAAACAGATCTGAAACATGGCAAAATAGGGCCTAAAACATGCTTGGCTTAAGCTAAAACAACCCAAAAAAAGATGCTCTTATATAAGGCTAACAAGGCATAACAACTAGCTACAAGGAGGAGGGGCTAACCCCTCCTATTTGAGACCTCAAAGCTGGTTTTTGATGACTGAAAAACCTCTGAAAAAAGGTTGTTTTTAGGCCCAAAAGAGGTTTGCTTAAAAGCTCAAAAGTGGATCACAATCTCACAAAACAAGGAACCAACAAAGGGAGGACACCCCTTAACTCACAAGGACTTCAATCTACCACTTTTAATACATAAAAATAGAGATTTTGACAGTTGAAAATCAGGCCAAAAGAAGCATGCAAAGATAGCTATACAAGTGCACAAAATCAAGCTTGAGAAGAGTAGGAACTTACCCTTGAAGCTCTGCACCAAAACAGGTTTTCTTGGACCAAAACTAGCCTTAGGAGCTCCAAATACACCTCCAAGGATCACCTCCTCAATATAGGCAAGTTTGATTAAGGATGGAGGCTCAAGAAATGGGAAGAACACTCACTTTTGGGCACTTATATGCTTCTATATATGCAATATAGGAAGAAAGAGAGGGCTGAAATTTGGATGTGGAAGTTCTAGAGAGAGAGGGGTCTTTTAGAGTGAGAAGCTCCAAGACTTGCTTAGGAAGTTCTAACCTTAAGCATATGAGATATAAGGCCCTTTATATGTCAAAATGAGATCTTTTGGTCGAAATATCCAATTGAAAATATCTGCCACAGTGTATAGCAAAATATCTGTCAAAAATCTGAATTCTGGGCACTTTTGGCCGGCCGGCACTCTTTTGTGCCGGTTGGATATCTTTTGTGCCGGTCGGCAATCGGTAAGGTCAAAAGTGCCAGTGGATGTCCGGATTGAAGCCCCGGAAGTTAGCTTTCCAATGGCGCAAACCTTGCATTAAAATTCCTCCTGTGCAAAAAGTTATGCCCTTTTCCGTAAAGCCGCGCAGATTCGGTCCAACCGGACTTCAACCAACCATATCTCCTCCCCCGGATTTGGACTTAGGAGATTCTTGAGTGCAAAATGAAGCCCCGGAAGTAAGGTTTCCAATGGTGGTGGCCCCATATTTTAATTCCTCTTGTACAAAGAGTTATGCCCGTTTCGGGGAAGCCGCGCAGACTTTTCTCCTTCCGATTCATCTTTGAACCACTCCCAAACTAGTTTTCTCCCCTCTTCTCCTCTTTTCTTCAACTCCAAACCCCTAAGTAAGGTGTTTTGAAAGATTTTTCAAAGATTTCATCTCTCTTTCATTCATCTCCCCTTTGTCCTTGCTCGGTTTACCGAAAAGCGCAACATTTACCGAAATGCGAGCGTGGGAACATCGTGGGAATTTTATTTCAAAAATGTTTTGAAAGAGAGGGTTTTAAGGTATAAAAACCATCAAAAATAATTTTGATCCACAATGGGGTATGAAGTTGAGATTTGACTCTCTCTTTGTCGAAAATCGAACACGTGCAATCGCACACCTTTCTCCAACAAGTAAACCATCAAGAGTGCCCAAGTCTTAAGGCGGTCAAAAATGGGGTGTCTCTGATCTCGTTGTGCTAGGTCGTGTGCCTTTTGTTTCTTCGTTTGAGTCTCTGCCTCTCGTGTCACGTGGTAGGCTCGATACCCCGGTTGAAAACCCATCCTCTTCCAAAAGGCAATTGCTCGTGCTCAGAATGCTGTGCCGTTCTCTACATCCGTGCAAAGCAAGAAAAGGAAATGGAAGATTTGAGGCATCCGAGGGTGTTTCAACTGCAACCGTATCAGTTTTGTGATTCGTCTTGTCAGATTGGGTTATTCATTTAAGGTTTCTTTGTAGGCGAGAATGAACCAGTATTGTATCGCGCAGTCGTATGTAGCCCCAATCCTCAGCAGAGTATGGGCTGTATGTTCGGATTGAGCAATGGTTTGTATGAGCTGTTTTGCTGCTTAGTTGGTTGGTTATTTGATTATCACAGTGCAAGTGTTCAATTGTCAGATACAAATTAATATCATTTACATTTGAGGTGTAGAATGATGCAGTGCAGTGTAAAGTATGAAATACGCAAAGATAGACAAATGTAACATTCTTTTCAAACAAAAGTTCGTTTCATATCATCTTTTTCGGATACATAGTTTGCGGAAAACAAAAACACACTGTGGCAAAAGACATGGTACTCTATCTATCAAAAGAGAAAAGTACAAGAAAAGAAATAAAGAAAAGAAGCAGTAAAATCATCATCATCAACAATAGGCCCCATGCCTAAGGGTCAGTCCTCACCCTCTTCCTGGGCAGAAGCACAAAGGCGTCGTCAGAGGCAAATCCTTGTCGAGCTTAGAAACTGTCCCCGGCCTCCTCCGCAAATGACTCGATCCCGCCTCCGACTCACCGTCTCCTGGAACTGGAGCTCGAGAGCTACTCCCCACATGACCACGCCCCCCTCTGGTACGAGGGAATATCCTGCCGTCCCGGGTAGAGACGGGAGGCCAATGAGCAAAGGTCACCCATGGAGGGACCGGGAAAGGAGGCTGAAAATACAAAGAGCAAACACATCGTAAAACGAGCAGTTTATCGCGATGGAATGCGATGTATGAGTCTGATGTGTAGGTCTTTGTGGCGCTTTATCAATGCGAGAATCACGATGTATGAAATGCATGTGTGAATCTTGTGGCGGTTTATCAATGCAGAATGCGATTGTATGAGTATAGTGTGTGAATGCCGTGAGCGGTTTATCAATGCGAATGCGAGTATGAGTACCATGTATGAAGACCGTGAGCGGTTATCGATTTTTATGCGGATAGTAGATTGTGCGAAGCAGTATGATTTGAGGCGTAGTCGATAGAACATACCAAAGCCGTAGACGGCCAAAGCGTCGAGAGTCCGCTGCAGCATCCCCATCAAGGAGGCATTCAGCTCCACAGACTGACGGGTATACTCGGAGGAAGCCTGCAAAAGTATTAAATACATCAGTATTCTGTGGGATATCTAAATGAACTGAAATGACAATGCAAGATGCAGAAATAAAGTAATACATACCGGAGGCAACTCAGGAATGCCGGCCAACTCGTGACCAGCCTGAGGAGGAGCAAAAGGGATCTGGTAGGTCTCCCCACTCTGCCCCCTATAAGTCAACATAGTAGGTAGAGCGGGCCAGCCCGTCCCTCGTCCCCTCTGCACCCCCCTCCTGCCGCGGGCTCGGGCCCTCTGTGATGGCCACTCACTGCTCTGTCTCTGCCCGGACGTGGCGCCGTGGGTCTCACTGGATCAGCTCGGGAGCCCCGGCTCAGAGGCCGCATCAGGAAGGTCCGGACATACTCAGAATAGTCGCCCTCGCCCCTGTAGGCATCCACATCTATGGCCCAGCCAAGGGTGTAATCCTCCATCTGCTGCGCAGAAAACCTCTCAGTGTCCCTCATGTGCTCGGGAGGCTGGATCGGAACTATCTGCTCCGGCAATCCCAGGGTCTGACGCAAGAAGCGCTCACCCAGGTACCAGGCCCGACAAACCGGACCCTCCAGGAGAATCCGGTAGCGCGAGGTCTCGATGGCGGCATACCTATCTCGTATCACCGTGGGAGTGGAGCCCACTACCGCCAGTGACTGAAATGAAATCTGATTGATTATCTCGATATAGAAATGTCGTTTGAAAGCGAAGCTTAAGCGGATGAAAGTAAAACATACCTCGGTGGGGGTGATGGTGTCGAAGAAAGCAGCGGTAGAAGCTAAAAGTGTCCGGGGTCTCCGGACACATCGCCCGTCAGAACTGGCGAAAAGGGGCGACGGAGGGGTCTCGTCTCAAAGATCTTGGCTCTAGCTTGGGAAAGTAGGCATAGACCCACTGGCAAAAGCAGCGTCGATATGATTATCGTAAGCGAGAATCTGAGAATAAAGCAGAAATAACAGAGCCGTATGTTGAGTATGTGTGCCGTGTATTATGCGATTATCTGATAAGTATAAAGACAACGGTATGTGCGATGTCTGATCTGAAAGTCTGAAATGTAAATGTAAGCGAGAGGAAGACATACCTCCCGGGCTGCAAGATAGCCTCCTAGCATTTGTCCGCTACCACGAGCTCATATAACCGTAAAGGTGGCGAGCGCGCCCCGATCATCTTGCACAATCCTCTCGGCGTCCACCAAAGGCGGCGGCGAGAGAACCTTGTGTTCGCTGGTCGGCAAGCAGGGTGGTCCCCAGCAAAAACATGAGAAAGCCGCGTGCATGCCTCTCAGCGGCCTCCTGGGTCATCGGAGCTGCGTCCACGGCATGGTCCTTTTCAGCGCACCTCAAACCAGAGTAGCGGACGAACCTGGGCGAACAAGTGGCGGCGCCTCGCCCGAAAAATGAACTCGCGGCGATCCACTCGTCCATATGCGTCGAAGGGATCGGATCACCCCCCGATGCGGTGAGCATCGAAGTCGTAAGGGGTCATCGTCATGTCCCCGGTCGCTGATAGATGAAAAGAATCGGTGGTGTCCCACCACCTCTCTGCCAGAGCGGCAAGAAGAGGTCTGCAAGTAGAGAGTCTGGAAAGTCCCCTGCAGAAGGTACCGAAGCCGGCCCGATCCACAATGCGGCTAACGGCGTCGGGCAGCTCGGCGTACCAGTCGCGAGCGGTAATGTTCCCATACCCGCGGAGAGTATGGGAGTCCCCCTGTAGTCAAGAAATTGCAAAGCCATATGAAGATATGCAGTCGGTACAAATCTGGTATGCGTGCAGACTTTTAAAATTCAAACAGAAACCGGGTGCCAGTGTGCTTACAGTGAACTACAAACGCGTAATGCATCAGTGTATTGTAGATGCTCCAGTATAAACACGGTGCATGTGTGCACATTTCTCAGATGCAAGCAAATGTCAGGTTTCAGTATACTGCGTTGAAATACGGCCTGTGATGTGTCAGTGTGTTTTGTGAAGGTTAGCATGCGGATACGGTGCATGTGTGCACATTTTCCAGATTCAAGCAGGTATCGGGTTTCAGCTTATCAGTGTGTGGGCTGCGGTCTGTGACATGTCAGTGCTCCTATGAGGATCGGTGTAAACAGCGTGTGTGCGTGCTTTTCAACGTTCAAATAGAAGCCAGGTCTCGGTATGTTTGATGGCTACTAACGTGTGATATGTCGCGTGTTGGTGTAGTTTTGTGCAAATATAGCATGCGTCGAGTTTTGATTCAAATAAGCGTAGGGTGTCGCGAATTAGCGATGCGACGTGTCGTGTGTTTGAGTGCTTGAGGCTAGTGCGTGTGTGTGCATGTCGTCGGTTCTAAGCGGATGTCGATGGTGAGTTTGTCTACAATCGACTCTGATGCGGTACATCATAATTAAGCGATTAAGGGTTCATTAGCTACGGCAATTGACGTGAAAATCCTACATTGCGAGAAAATAAAAAGCGAGAATGTTACCTCGGTGGCGCCCGGCGAACAAGTGGGGAGGCTCATGCAGCAGGCTCTGGGTCCAAAACTCTGTCGCCGCGGAAGTGGCGGAGTCCGTCAGGTGGTAGCTCGTGGATGGCCGGGCGCTAGGTCGCCGGATCGAAGGGGCGCCGCTCAGCGGGAGGAGCTCGACCCGAGGTCCATCTCATGGTCGGGAGTCCCGACATGTGGAACATCGTCGCCATGGGTAATGATGGTGAAAAATAGCGGAAAAAGGAAAACCGAATTGAATCTAAGTCAACCGACAAAGTCAAACCGAGAGGGGAAATGGCGGAAGGTCGGAATGTGAAAAGGCACTAGAATGAAGAAAATCGAGGGAACAAGTCCGAAGGCGAAAATGGTGAAAAATGCACCGAAAAAAGTTTTGTTCGATCGAAAATGCCCGAACGCGGTGAACCATGGTCGGACGACGAAAATGACGTGAAGCGAAGAAATCGGCGAAAAATCAAAGGAAAAACACTCTAGAGAGAGAGAGGGTTGGATTTGGCTTGAGTGAAGAAAATAGGGTTTGGGAACCCTATTTTATAAAACCGAGCAAAATGGCAAAAGCGCCCCGATCGGTCATTTTTGGCGGTCGGCCTATTTTGTGCGGTCGGCACTATTTTGTGCCGATAGATGAGTTCATGCAGCCGGTGGCAGCCGGTGACCACCCACCCGACGGTGGTGTTCCCAAAGGCCTGTTTAGGCAAGTTGAGGGTTTTGGGTCTTCATAGCTCAAGAAAGTACGAAAATGCATTCCGATGCTCAACCGGCCTCCGTTTTGACTTGGACCGTCTCTCTTGTCGTGGCGCTCAAATTCAAGCAAAGATTGTATCCTTTCGTATCCTTTTATGCGTTCTGAGGATTCAAAAGTTGCCCCATGTGCATTGTCTAAGCATCGCGCTTATCTTGCGCATCATATTGCATTTGGCATGCATTCAATCATTGCTGTTTTGTGCACTCGCGTTGTCTAACGCATCGCGCTATCTTGCGCATCATATTGCATTTGGCATGCATTCAATCGCACTGTTTTGTGCACTCGCGTTGTTTAACGCATCGCGCCATCTTGCTCGTCTCTTGCGACTTGCACCATTTTGCATTATCATGCGGCATGCGTGTCGTGCTCCTTCATTTTGCATTTCACCTTGAGTCACGTGAGGCGTACTACCTCACATACTTTGTTTTGCATTTCATTCTCCATCCCGTGAGGTACGCGTGCCTCATGCGCATTTCATTTTGCCCCCGGGTCCGGCGGGACCAAAAACACGCACGGTCCGGCGGGACCAAAAACACGCGTGGTCCAGGAGACCTTAAATCCTCGGGAGGTGCAAGACCTTCGGTGCATTAAGGTGTACCTCGTCACATTCATTTCACATTTCATTGCATCTCGAGGCACGTACGCCTCGTTTTGCACTTCATTTTCCATCAAATGAGGTACGTGTGCCTCATTTCGCATTTCATTGCATCTCGAGGCACGTACGCCTCGTTTTGCACTTCATTTTCCATCAAATGAGGCACGTGTGTCTCATTTCGCATTTCGTTTCATCTCGAGGCACATACGCCTCGTTTTGCACTTCATTTTCCATCTTTTGAGACACGCACGTCTCATGCGCGTCTCATTTGCATTGCATGCACTTGAGTACTGTGTAACAGTTGCCCCCCGGTCTGGCGAGACCTTAAACACGCACGGTCTAGGAGACCTTAAAACCTCGGGAGGTGCAAAACCTTCGGTGCATTAAGGTGCACCTCATTGCATTTTGCATGCTTTCCGTAGCGTTGTTTTGCGCATCTCATCGTTGCCCTGTCTGGTCTGGCGAGACCTTAAACACGCACGGTCTAGGAGACCTTAAGTCCTCTGAAGGTGCAATTCCTTCGGTGTCTGTCGTGCCCGAACGACTTTCGGTGGTCTGGTAAAGCCACCTGTCTGTGTTTGCGGTGAGTTCCTAGGAGACTAATGGGGACGGTGAAAGCTAGAGTTTGAACGGCTTATGCCTAGAACGCAAAGGTTCGGAATTTCCGAGACTAAAGTCTGGTTTAATTACCCAGGGGGATGTACCCTCGGCTTGAAATCTGTATGGAAGCCCCATAGGTTGAGGCGGCGTGTTTACGCCTCAATTCTGGATACTGAACCAACCTAGTATATCACCCCGTTGGTAGAATAGGGAAAACTGCAATCGCAGCCATTGCATCACATTGCATTTATCATGCATTTCATTGTAAATAATATTGCATATGTCATGCATTTTCAAAATTTCAAAAAAAAAAAAAAAACATGCATTCCATGCATCATCGATTCTATTGCATATGTCATGCATTGTCATGCATTTTCAAAATTTCAAAAAAAAAAACCCATGCATATGTCATGCATCATCCTCGTAGTGTAGCGCATATGTCATGCATTTTCTGTAGATGTCCATTTCCATTGCATTATAGCTTGCATGCATCCCACTGCATCATCTCCCATCTATGGCTCGCGCCTTTCCTTGTTGAGCTTGGTCTGGTATGTGCCCTTACTTTTCACGTCAAGCACGATTACGTATGCGAAGTTACTGCTGCTAGACATGGCTTGTATGCGTACATTCCCTTCCTAGGCAAGACTGGGTTTGGCCCGCGTGCCATATCCATTGTATCTATTCCATCGCATGCATCCCACTGCATCATCTTCCATCCATGGCTTGCGCCTTTCCTTGTTGAGCTTGGTCTGGTATGTGCCTATACTTCTCATGTTGAAGCATAGTTCTGCTCGTGTATCGCGCCTACTCCACGTTGGTATGTTGGTTTGAGGTTGCGACACCCTTTTCTGTGTTAGACATGGCTTGTACGTGTACATGCCTTTCCTAGGCGCGATACGGTGTAGACACCCCATTTTTGACCGACCTTAAGACTCAGACGTCACCGATTGAGCGCTCGGTGATGTTGCATACTGTGCTCGTTCAGAAGTCTCAGAGTCGCGGCCGTGCGCCCTGCCTCCGGGCTTCCGAACTCTCTTTCGTGCCTTGTCTCGGTTTGCGAACCAGACTCGGTTTTCTCTGTTTTCTTTCCTGAGGGAAGGGAGTGGTCCTGTAGGCTATCTCCCGGTGGCCGTGAGCTACATTTCGTGGTCGTAGGCCATTTTGCCCATTTCGGAGCCCGGTTCCCGGTTTTCGGGATCGTCAGGCCGTGTGCCTCGGCTCGGGACCGCCCAACCATCTCCGAGTTCTCCAGTTTTTGGTTTACACCTCTGTTTGGTCCTTCCGAGGGACACTGAGGTCTCTGAGACCCCGCCAGCGGCCGAACACCACTTCGTGCGGCCCATTTTCGGGATCCGAACCACGCGGTTTTGGCCCGAGCATTCATTTTGCATCGATGTCTGTTCATTTTTGGCGGACACCTCTGTTTGGTCCTTCCAGGGACACCGGGTCTCGAAACCCGCCATGACGAACACCACTTAGGTGCGTGACCCATTTTCGGATCCCGAACCACGGTTTTGGCCCCGAGCATTCATTTTGCATCGATGTCTGTTCATTTTGGCGTACACCTCTGCTTGGTCCTTCCAGGGATACCGAGGTCTCGAGACCCACTTCGCGACGAACACCACTTAGGTGCGGCGGCCCATTCGGGATCCCGAACCGCGGTTTGGCCGAGCATTCATTTTGCATCGATGTCTGTTCATTTTTGGCGGAACACCTCTGTTGGTCCTTCCAGGGACACTGGGGTCTCTGAAACCCACTTGCGGCGAACACCACTTCCGGTGCCCGGCAGCCCATTTTCGGGATCCCGAACCGCGCGGTTTTGGCCCCGAGCATTCATTTTGCATCGATGTCTGTTCATTTTTGGCAGACACCTCTGTTTGGTCCTTCCGAGGGACACTGGGGTCTCTGATACCCACTTCGCAGCCGAACACCACTTCCGGTGCCCGGCAGCCCATTTTCGGGACCCCGCGCGGTTTTGGTCCCCGAGCTTTCGTTTTGCATCGGTTTTTGTTCAATTTTGGCAGGTACCTCTGTTTCATCATTCCGAGGAACACTGCGGTCTCAGATGCCTTGCCGTGGCGAACAAAATTTTTTTTTTTGTTTGCCCTCAAAATATCTAGATATTTTGCCCTCAAAATATTTCCATCTTTTGGCCTTTAAAACCAGCACTTTCCAGCAGCTAAGAGGGTTACAAAAAATTTCTTGAAGAGCTCCTCTTCCAATTCCTTCATTTCCATAGCCAAAATTCCAAGGACAACTTCAAGTCTTGGCCAATTCCTTCATCAACCCTTAGCTCCATCATCCACAACACCATTCCAGCAGCAAAGGGATGATTTTCAGTGGTCAAGGATCAACAAATTCCAGCTAAGAAGTTGCAACAATCGGATCTTCAAGGGTAAGTTCCCAAATCCATCTTTTGTACCATTTTCTTGCTTCATATTTTTACCCTATTTCCTTTTGTTTTTGGGGCTCCGACCCCTACTGGTTTTAGGCTTATTTTGAGCCCATCTACAACTTTTTAGAAGGGCTTAACTTCATTTGGTGTCTCCATGATACACTTCCTTCAATATCCATCTTGTATGTCACCAATTTGCATGCTAGTTTTAGCCTATTTGAATTTGTTTTTGGGGCTCCGACCCCTAGTGGTTTTGTGCTTATTTTGAGCCCCTCTACAACATTGTAGAAGGGCTCAACCTCATTTGGCCATTCTATATACCACCTCTCTTGGAAATTCACTTTAGGCCCTAATTATTGCATGCTTTTTTAGGCTTACTTGGCTCCGGATTTCAGCCTTCATCAGGCTTAGAAATAGCCTTGTTTTTGTCTCCTTTTCATGTTATGTTGAGGGCCTTAAGCCATTTGGTGTATATTTTTGGTACTTCCTTTGAAATCCATCAAATTTACCGTAAAATTGCATGTTTGTTTAGGCCATTCTAGCTTCTGTTTCGAGCCTTCATCAGGCTTAGAGAATGTCTTTTTTTGGTCTGTTCTTCAAGTTTTATTAAGGGTCTTAAGCTATTTGGTCATTTCTTGTGGTACCTCTCTTTATAACCTCTTTTGGGCTCCATTTTGCATAGAATTTATAGCATGTTTATGTTCTGTTTTTGGGGCTTCCATCTTCTGCAAATGTGCTTATTTTTAGGCCCTATTCAATTTTGTAGAAGCATGTTTGTTCATTTGGGGTTTGTATATATCACTTGTCTCAATACCCCTTATTTCCCCCATTTTTGCAAACTATTGTTGCCATACTTGTGATCATAATTTGGCCTTGTTTTGTACTGAAAAATGCTTTTTTTTGGGACTGTCTTGCCACTGGTTTTTCTTCCATGTGCTGACTTTGCATGTTTAGTATGGCTATAGGCCGTTTCGGGTGCCTAATTTCACATTTCGGGATGATTGCATGCTTCGGTTGTTATTCCGTATCATTTCGGGGCTGTTTTCCCCTTCATTTAGTAGCCGAAATTTGGTTTTCATGCTTGCATATCATTTCCCATGTCATTTTGTGCCTTAATGCATTGCCTCGGTTTGCGTGCCTGTGGGCACTTCCGCACCTCCGATTATCCGACCTATGTGAGTGTGGTTGAGGCCCTCTCATGTTGGCGTAAGCCCAATTTGCATTTTCATGCTTGTATGCCATTTCCTCGGTTTGTGTGTCGTGTGCACGATTTCGAGGCACTCTTTATCCGACGGCCTCCTATGTGAGTGAGCTGAGGCTCTCCCATGTTGGTGTAAGCCCATCGTTGCATTCCGTATGCCATTTCATCTCATTTCATCATCGCCTCGGTTTGCGTGTCCGTGTGCACGCATTTCGAGGCACTTCGGTTTTATCCGATTTTGCATCGTACGTCATCGCCTCGGTTTGCGTGTCCGTGTGCCGCATTTGAAACGCCGGTTTTATCCGATTTTACATCGCACATCATCGCCTCGGTTTGCGTGCCCGTATGCACGCATTTCGAGGCACTTCAGTTTTATCTGATCTCCATTTTAGCTTCGCCTCGGTTTGCGTGCCCGTGTGCACGCATTTCGAGGCACTCTGTTTTATCCGCTTGGCATTGCGTATGCCTTCGCCTCGGTTTGCGTGCCCGTGTGCACGCATTTCGAGGCACTCTGTTTTATTCAGTTAGTATTTTGCGTATGCCTCCGCCTTGGTTTGCGTGCCGCGTGCACGCATTTCGAGGCACTCTGTTTTATCCAATTTATATTTCATCATTGCCTCGATTTGCGTGCCAGTGGGCACGCATTTCGAGGCACCTCATTCTTATCATCCCGGCATCCTATGTGAGTGTGGCTGAGGCCCCCTTCATGTTGGTATAAGTCCATCATTACATTTCGCATGTCATTCCGCATCGCCTCGGTTTGCGTGCCCGTGGACACACATTTCGAGGTATCTCATTTTCATAGCATCGTACATGCTAGGATTGTATGTTAGTTGCATTTCACGCATATCATGCATATTGCACGGGAAACGAGGCGCGCGTTCAGACTCCGAGTGGCGGAGCATATCTCAATTCCCAAGTCACCGACACTCGGATCACCCATGATGGAGCTAGGTTTTGTTGTAGCATTCATATGTATTCATCCCTACATTGAGTTGTGCAATCCGATTCTCGCCATCATGCATCGGTATCGTGATTGGTGGCACGAGGATCGAGGCATGCATATATTTGTGAAATACATTGCTATGCCCTTTTCGCTCTCTGTTACCCAAAACCGAGGATCAACAACTTTCCGAGTCCGGGCGCATTTAATACTGCAAACAGAGGCTAATTGGGGCATCCCGGTGGATTTCACCAAGCCGGCAGTAATCGTTCATCAAAGCAAGGCGCCCCGACTGCCGCCATTCTGACTTTCTTAGTTTAATCAGACATTAATTTGTTAATCAGATATTCTTTTATTTCGGATTATTATTCGGACCCTCCGAGCGAGGGCATAAATGTAATAAGGGTGGGTGAGTGTGATGTATGTCTTCCAACCCCATTTCTTTCTCCTTTATTTACCCGCTTTGGATGGTTAGATATAGGGCATATTTCAATTAGCATACAAGATGATAGCATGTTTGCATCATTCATCTGTTTTGCACGCGACTGACTCGGCGATCATACAAACCGTGATCAGATTTCAATTCCAAGTTGAGTACTTGATAGCCGTTGCATTTCACATGTCACGCTTAGAATAGCCGAACGCTATAGTTGCATTTTGCATGTGTTGCATTAGGCATTCTGCATTTTTAGGATCATGCATGATTTCTAATGAATTTCCTTTTTGGCTTGGAGTACGGTGAGTTTTTATGCTTTAGCATCCTTGCATGCGTGAGTGTTGCCATGATAGCATGCTTACCATGAGGCTAATCGCTTATGTGATATAAGCGCCTTGAATGCCTGTGGGTGGAGGTTGAGTTATTTGAATTGGGACAATGCATCAAATGTTTGTTTTAAGCCCACTAGATTGAGGCAAAACCATGTTTTCTAAGCCCACCCGAGGGTGGCAAATCCGATTTTAGCCTACTTGCAGTACCACCACCAAACCATTTCCAAACAAACAAACATGAAATTTTTTGTTCCAATTCAGACGGCCCAGTCTATACTTGTTTGCTGCGAGCATCACATAGTAATCTAGGCTAATGACCGGAATAAGAGCATACAATGTTTTCAAAAACAGATATCATGGTTAGTAGAGGCGGTCTTTGACCGCGAGAGGGGTGCTCACGATGTGACCTTTCCCTAATCGTACTCCAAGTTCCCGAGCCAACTTTGGTGATGACGGACATGTGGCCTTCCGACCGAGTCGTGGTTTCCTAAATTTCCCATTTTAAAATATTTAGGTGGCGACTCGTTATCCGCAAATCACCATGTTTGGCACTTCTTTTCAAAAAATCTGTTTTCCTTCAAAACGATTTGCCGGATTTGGACTCTTTGGTTCAAGATTGAGAACCGCAACAAAAATCGAGTCCGAACTGTAGCGAGGTCCCCCGCGGGCGTTGTTTGGTTCAAGATTGAGAACCGCAACAAAAATCGAGTCCGAACTGTAGCGAGGTCCCCCGCGGGCGTTGTTACAGTTTTTGGCCCACGTGCCATATCCATTGTATCCATTTCCATTACATTGTAGTGTAGTCATTGCGTCCGGCATTAGGATCATTATTCTCACCCCAGCGGGTCGTTTCCCCACTTATGTCATTCCACTCAATACTTGTTCTTGCGTCCGTGCGTATTACTCATAGATCAGACATCGTTCTATGGGACACGGTGTTCGTCGTCGTATTCCTCATAGATCGACATCGTTCTATGGGACCGAACTTGTTACCTCCATCAATCTATTTGACATTTGTGTGGTTACGACCCGCTCCGGTTTGAATCATGATTCAATTGCCCTGCATGTAGTTCGCATTAATTTTAATTGCACTACATTTTCATTTGCATTATTCATACATAGCTTTGTATATATTGCATATCATTCATCATTCGCATCGCATATGTCATGCATTTTGCTAACAATATTATACCTGTTAAGTTTGCTTTCTTTTCAGGCACGATATTGTATGTACGGTTCATTTACCGCCGGTGCAACCAGGCGAGCCGCACAGGTATTGTATCCTCCGTGTGAGACGTTTTGAGAATTGCGTAATTCTCTTACATCCTTCGCATTGTAGTGTAGTCGGTGTATGTCGACTTATAAGCTGTCGCATGTGTGCTTCATTACGACTTTCTTTGCATGATCATAAGTTATGCTCGGCTTGCATTTTCGGTTGCATTTTGCCCCGCCACGGGCATATCTTATCCTTGGCATGTGTGCCTGTGCATGAACTACGCCGGTTTGATTCCTTAGGGGATACGTAGGCAGCTTGCGAGTTCAACCATTTGCGCTTTGTATGTTTGTCCAAGTCTTCGGCCTTGTCAAAAATGGGTCGTCTCTGGGCTTTGACATTCACTCCCGTCATTGTTATGACTTTTGAGTTCTGTCAAAGAGGGCAATCAGAGACACCCCATTTTTGACCGTCCTCAAGACTTGGGCGCCACCGTTGGAACACTCGGTGATTATCCATGTTTGTGTTCGTTGAGTTCCGGAGTTCTCGGCTATGCGAGCCTTGCCTCAGACCTCCGAACTCATTGCTTGTGTTTGGTTTTGCACCAAACACTTGTGTTTTGCTTTGAGGCGGGGAATGCTTTATGAGGCATCCCCACACACCACCGGTGGGGCTAGAGGCAACCGGTGGTCAGAGTTGTCACCGGCACTATATTGTGCCGGTCGGCACTATTTTATGCCTCGGCACTATTTTGGGCGAATGACCAATTTGCCCAGACCATTGTGCACTTGCTTTCGAGATATTTTCGCATGCCTTTTGAGCATTGCTTCCTCCATACACGTGTATGGAGGGATGAACCCTTGTTTGCTTAGCTTGTAAGTTTACAAGTTCTATAAGAGGAAAGCTCTCCTCTTGACTTAGGGTTAGCATTTTTGAGCATTAGACATTGTTAGAGAGCCGAGCTCTGGTTTTAGGGTTAAGTTAGATACATATATCATATCTCTCTTTTTCTCTTAGTACACTAGGTGTTTAGTTCACACTATTGTACTAAAACACCTAGTGTTTCACCCTCTCCTTGAAACTGAGGTTCCAGAGGCTGTTCTTGGAGGTTCTTGACAGATTTTGAGCTCAAGGAAGCATCAACCACAACTCTTGTGAAGGTAGTCATCAAGGGTGAGAAACTTGCACTTTTTTTCCCATTTTTGCAACTCATTTCTACCTAAGTTAGAACTGTTTTTGAGCTTAGTGTTTGGCATATAAAAGTTCTGATTTTTGACCCTCTTTATTGTATATTAAGAGTGTTTTGTGGTTTGAGGAACTTTGACCACCTTTAGACCTTGAAAAGGGTCCCATTTTGTGCTATTTTGGAGAGATCCGAGACTTTGGTCTTAGGATCTCTTCACCACTGAAATCTTGGGGGATTTCAGTGGTGAAGAGCATGCCTTGAAGTCTCAAGAAGGAGAGGGCCACCCCCTCTCCTTGATGTCCTTGAAAAGGACAAATTTTGCTTCCTTATGGAGCACCATGTTTGAGTGTGTATTTAGCATGTTTGAGTTGTTTTCCATGCTTATATTACTATGATATAACATGTTTTCAAGTTGGTTTTGGTCTCCTATACATGCTTAGTATAGTTGCCTTGTAATGCCTCTTTTATGCCTTAACATGCCTAGGTTGTGTACCTTAGTTTCTAGCATGTTTTAAGCTTAGATTTGTGAAGCTTGTAAGCTTATTTTGCCATGATTCAGCTCTGTCCATAGCTATTTTGGCTAATCTTGGCATGTATTTGGTAGCCTCTTTGTATTTGGCTTGTTGGCCTCAAAAGCATGAAAGTGTGGTATGCTATTCTAGCTTTATTTTTGATGATTGGAACCATCTAGCATGCCATTTCAGTCCTTCATACATGCATGTTTGATTGCCTTGGTGGCCTTGTTAATGCTTTAAGAGCTTGTGTTAAGTGCTCTATGTTTAGGCCTTATTGCATGCCTTAGATTCCATGCTTCCTAGATGCCATCTAGGTGGTCGTTTAGGCTTAGTTTTATGTGTTAAAACTTTGTCTTTAAGTGCTTGAATATTGCCATGTATGATTGCACTAAGTGTGGTTTAATGCCCTATTGACTTGCTTTAAGCCTAGGCCATTTACATGCTTTGTTTGGAATGCTCTATTGCATGATTTGGCATCATGTTTAACATGAATTTCAGAGCTTTAAATGCATGCTATTAGTCCATGCTTGGCCTCTTTAAGTATGCATGAGAATCGCTTTGGTTTGCCTAAGTCTTAAGCCTTAACATGTGCATGTGTGTGCGTATTTAGTCTTATTTTCTAGGCATTTTGGCCACTGTTTTGAGCCTTATTAGAGCTGCCCAACTCATGTTTAAGCCCAATCTACAATCGGTTTGCATGCTTGGTTCATGTGCTTGTTTGTATGCTCGCATAAATGCCATGCCATTGTCCATGTGTGTACAATAGATAACATGCTTAGGACCTCATTGCATTGGCATGTATGCTAGGCCTCTTGACTAAGTCATGATGGAGGTTTAGCACCCCTTATGTGCTTGCTTGGTTTGTATGCATTTTAAATCAAATTTGCACTCTTGGTTCTTAGGATCATCACGCATGGAAATGCGCGATTGATGGTCCGGGAATCGAGGCACATGCCCTCTTGAGTCCATAGCATGATGAGGGATGTGCTTGGTGCATACATGCTTTGATTTGCATTGCCTTGCCTTTGGTTTCCTCTGCTGCTGTCAGTTGCAGGTTCTGCAGGGATAAAGGGCCGATCGGCACTCTTTAATGCCGACCGGCTGCCTCTTGGCAGCCGATAATTAAATTCAGAGCCGGTGGCTTCCTTCCTCAGCCGGTGGCTCCCTGCCTCAGCCGGTGATGCTCCCCAGTGCTCTGAGAGGCACTCCTGAAGTTTTGGGAATTTTCAGAGAAGGAGAGCAGAGGAAACAGAGGCACACTTGCACGGCAGTGCAGTTCCGAGCGAGTCCCGGGCACACGCGGCAGTCAGCCCTCCTTCCGAGGCATTTATTGCTTAATTAGATTGATTTAATTAATTTAATTAATTTAGTCGATTTGTAATATTTAATTAGCTAGTTTAGTTAATTATTTATTCGGTTTTGTATATTATTTCGGTCCCTCCGAGCGAGGGCAAAAATGTAATAAGTGTGTGTGAGTGGGTGTATGTCTTCCAATCCCCACTTCTTTCTATCCCTTTTATTTACCTGCTTATGGTAGATTAAGGCACGTCTACGTTAGCATACCTTATGCAATGCATGCGTGCATTCATGCATTTGTTTACATGCATCAGACTCGGTACATCATACAAACTGCATTGTATTTCAATTCCAAATTGAATACGTGTTATTTGTAGCATTTCACATGCCATGTTTAGGATAGCCGAGCTTCGTGATTGCACCCCTGTATGTGATGCATTAGCCATTTAACATGAACTAGGTCATGCATGTTTTGCTAACTAGTTTATTATTTTGGCGTGGAGTACGATGTAAGTTTTATGCTTTAGCATGTCGCATGCGTGTGAATGTTAACATAACAGTATGCTTGCCATGCGGCTAAGTGCTTACATGATAAAACTATTTGAATGCCTGTGGGTGGAGGTTGGATTGCTTGAGTTGGAACGACTCATTGAAATCCGCATTTTAGCCTACTTGCGAGTAGCAAAAGAAAACAACACGCTTTTCGAGACAAAACGGATATGCAATGTTTATTTCCAAGTTAGGCGATCTAGTCTATACTTTTGTGTTGTGCGCATCACATAGTAACTCTAGGTTAATAACCGGAATAAGAACGCATAAAGTTTTCAAAAACGGATATCACGGTTAGTAGAGGCCGGTCTTCGGAGGCGAAAAGGTGCTCATAGTCGACCTTCCCGATCGTACCAAGCTCCCGAGCCAAGACCACTTTGGTGATGGACATGTGGCCTTCGCACCGAGTCGTGGTTTCCTAAATTTCCCAAAATAAAATATTTAGGTGGCGACTCAGTCCGCAAAGCAGTCCATGTTTGGCACTTCTTTTCAAAAATCAGTTTTTTTCTCAAAACGATTTGCCAGAGTTGGACTCTTTGGTTCAGATTTAGAACCGTGACACAAATCGAGTCCGAACTGTTAGCGCGAGGTCCCCCGCGGGACGTGCAACACTCGGCTACGCGCCTTGCCTCAGGATCTCTGAACTCAACCGTTTTGTGTCTGGTTTTGCACCAAACACTTGTGCTTTGCCTTGGAGGGGCAGGGAATGCCTTGTGAGGCATCCCCACACACCACCGGCAGTGGCTAGAGGCCACCGGCTGGTTGGTGTTGCCATCGGCACTATATTGTGCCGGTCGGCAGTCAATTTTGTCAAAATGACAATTTTGCCCTGCCGACTACTATTCAGTTGCTTTATGAGATATTTTAAGGCAGCTGTCTTGCATTAGTTTCCCCTCCATACACGTGTATGGAGGGATGAGCCTTTGGTTTGCTTAGCTTGTAAGCTTTGTTGCCTACAAGAGAGGGATCACTTCTCTTGGCTCAGGGGTTAGAAAAATTAGACATTTTTTTAGGGAGAAAAGACAAAGAAGAAGCCCTGGTTTTAGGGTTTGAATTCTATATCTATTCTATCTCTCTTTTGCTCTTGTTTGTACACTAGGTGTTTGTGTCTCACTATTGCACATCAACACCTAGTGTTTCACCTTCCCTTGGCTACTGAGGTTCCAAGAGGTTGTTTTTAGAGTTTTTGGCTAGATTAGAGCTTAAGGAAGCAACAACATCATCTTTGGTGAAGAAAGTCAACAAGGGTGAGAAACTTGCTTTATTTCCCCCATTCTTGCACTCTATTTTTACCTATCTTTGAACTGTTTTTGTGCTTGGTGTTTAATACAAAAAAGTTCTTTTTTTTAGTCCTCTTTATTGTTTGTTAAGAGTGTTTTGTGCTTTGGGGAGGTTTGACCACCCTTATGCCTTGAAAAGGCCTCATTTTGTGCTATTTTGTTGTTGGGGTCTCTTCACCACTAAAATCTTGAGGCATTTCAGTGGTGAAGATGATGCCTTGAAGTCCCAAGAAGGAGAGGGTCACCCCCTCTCCTTGTTGTCCTTGAAAAGGACCTATTTTGCCTCTTGAGGGAGCCTCATGTTTGGTTGTTTGTTGGTTATGCCATGGCTGTATTTTGTGTTCATATTGCCATATTATAACTTTGTATCATGTTGGTTTTGGTCCCTTATGCATGCTTAGCCTTGTATTGCCTTAACGTGCCTTAGGTCGTTAGCCCTAATTTGAGCATGCTTTAGGCTTAGGTCCATGATGATTTTGTGCCTATCTTGACATGTTTTAGCTCTGTACATAGTCATTTGGGTCGATCTTGGCATGCTCAATATTGCCCCTTTGCATTGTAATTTGCATGCTTCAAGTAGGTGCATGTGTAGTATGCATTGCCTTCATCATTTCAATGGTTTGGAACCATTTAGCATGCAATTTCAGTCCCTTTGGCATGCCCATATGTTTGCCTTGCATGCCTATTTATTGCTTTGAAAGCATGTATTGTATGCCCTTTGCTTTGGCCAATATGCATGCCTTTAAATTTGAGTCACTTAGATGCCATCTATGTGGTCTTTTGGACTTAGTTTTATGTGTTAAAACTCTGTTTTTGGTCGCCTAATGCATGCCATGAATGGTTGTGTTAAGTGTAGTCCATTACCTCTTTGGTGAACCTTGAACGCGTGGGACATTGTAGCATGATTAGTTTGCTTTGTTGCTTGTTTTAGCACCATGTTTTGCATGATTTTTAGAGCTTAGGATGCATGTTAAGTGTCCATGATATCCCCTTTCAAGTTTGCTTGAGGGTTGCTTATTTTGCGCCTAAGTGTTAAGTCTTAACATATGCATGTGTGTTTGTGTGTTGGCTTTCATTTTTGGGCATTATGGCTACTGATTTTAGGCTCATTTGGAGTTGCCTAGGTCATGTTTAAGACCATCATTTGCTTGTTTGCATGCTTACCTCATGTTTGCTTGTATGCTTTTGCATAAGAACATTGCATTGCTCATATTGCATGATAGCTAACATGACTAGGTTGCATTGCATCAACATGCATTCCTTGTCCCTTGATTTGGTGATAGGGATTGGGATTTTGGTTTGTTTGGTTTGCATGCATTTGAAATAGAAGTTGCACATTTGACTCTTTGGCCATCATGCATGGAAATGCGCGATTGGTGGCCCGAGAATCGATGCATATCCTCCTTTGAGTGTGCATGCGTTGGAATTACATTGCCATGCAAGTGGAATTACATTGCCATCATGCAAGGAATGTGTTTGGTGCACACATTGTTGGAATTACATTGCCATGCAAGTTTTTGCCCTCTGCTTTGTGAGTTGCGAGTTCTGCGAGAATTGATCTTTGGCCGGCAGTATTTAGTGCCGACCGGCAGTCAACTGATGGCCGGTGGATATATTTTGTGCCGATGGCTATATCCTAGTGCCGGTGGTCATTTCCTCCAGCCGGTGGGATTCTCCAAGAGCTGAGAGGCATCCTTGAGACTTTGGCGATTCGAGGAACAAAGCGAGAAAAGCGAGCAGCTAGGCATGGCAGTGCAATTCTGAGCGGAATCCGAGTGTGCATGCGTTGGGCCCTCGCCCCGAGGCGGTTTACTGTTTTTCTTAGATTAATTATTTTGTTAATGTAATTAATTTGTAATATTTAATTGGCTTGCGTAGTTAATTATTTGTATTATTCTTTTGGTCCCTCCGAGCGAGGTCAAATCTGTAATAAGTGTGCGTGAGTGTGTGTATGTCTTCCAACCCCATTTCTTTCTTCCCTTTTATTTACCTACTTATGATGGTAGATTAGGGCATATTTAAAATTAGCATACCTTATGCTATGCATGCGTGCATCTATGCATTTGTTGACATGCACCGGGCTCAGTACATCATACAAACTGCATTGTATTTCCAATTCCGAATTGAATACGTGCATCGAATAAAGTGCATTTCACATGCCATCTTTAGGGTTAGCCGAGCCTACTCTAAATTGCACCCTTGCCTGTGTTGCATTAGCCATTTAACATGACCTAGGGACATGCATGCCTGCTAACTAGTTTCTTGTTTTGGCACGGAGTACGATGTAAGTATTTTACGCTTTAGCATACCACATGCGTGTGAATGTTGCCATGACAGTATGCTTACTATGAGGCTAAATGCTTATATGAGATAAACTGTTTGAATGCCTGTGGGTGGAGGTTGGATTGCTTGAGTTGGAAAAACTCGTTGAAATCCGTATTTTAGCCTACTCGCGAGTAGCAATTTCAAAACTATTTTCAAAACAAACGGATATGCAATGTTTATTTCCAAATTAGGCAATCTAGTCTATACTTGTTTGTTGTGCACATAACATAGTAATTCTAGGCTAATAATTGGAACAAGAGCATGTAATGTTTTCAAAATCGGATATCACGGTTAGTAGAGATCGGTCTTCGGACCGGGCGAAAGGGGGTGCTCATAGTTGACCTTCCCCGATCGTACCCAAGCTCCCGAGCCAAGACAACTTTGGTGATGACGGACACGTGGGCTTCGGCACGGAGTCAGGGTTTCCTAAATTTCCCATTTTAAAATATTTACGTGGCGACTCTGTAATCTGGCAAAGCAGTCCATGTTTGGCACTACTTTTTCAAAATTTGTTTTTCTTCAAAACGATTTGCTAGAGTTGGACTCTTTGGTTCAAGATTTAGAACCGTAACACAAAAGGGGAGTCTGAACTGTAGCATAGAGGCCCATGGGCGCTGTTACAATACGCCACTGCATAGAGGACAAGAGAACTTCTGGCTCCCGCCCCTAGTTTCAACTGCGCACTTTCTACCGAATGCCTGGCTTGGCTCGAAGAAGAAGCACAGAATGGGCCTACTTTCGCATCGGAAGCTTCCACAAGCACAGAGAGGGGACGCAGGAACACCTGGCTCATCTATACCCCAAGTTTATTGCTTTCATCTTACTTTTCAAATTTTCCTTTTGAATGTAATAAAAACAACTTTGATTTGTATCAAGAGTTCGAGAACTTTGTACTGAAATCAATGAAATTGAAGTTATGGGCACTAAAATTTTTTCTTTTGGTCTAAAAATGGTCTAAGTTGTAAAGAGATTAATTTGAATAAAATCAATTTTTATCAAAACTTTTCAAAACCATTTTCAATAAGGATCACATCTTCACACAAATGGAATGTATCCTCGAGATGTACAACCCCCAAATCCAGAAATGAAAAATTGCCCCAAGACTGAATAGCACTGCTCAGCACTGTAATCAGCTCTTCTCTCAGGGTAAGGATCACAACTGATCTTTCAAATAATGAACAGACAAGGATGCCCTGATCCAACATATGGACACAGTTGATTTGGAGGTGTTTTGTAATACCCCGACCCTCATATCTGATTCTGTTGTCTTTATAATTCCCTATTCTGTGTCTTTGAATGTTATTGTGAAAATCTATGTGAAAATATAGTAACAGAGCATGGAACTTAGAGATATGAGTTTCTATCTGTTGAATTAGAGCGTATCTGTTACACTTGAAGTACTTAAAATGGAAATTGAGCATCTTAGAGATTTAATTTGCAGAAATTGATTTGATATTTGGAATCTACATGATTTTTAAGCTATAAGGGGATTTTCTGTGAAATTTTTATTTCGGCACCCTAAAGCGATTGATTTTCGTCTTTTATGCCTTATATATATATTGATATATCTATCTAAGACTTGTGGGATTGAGATCAAAAACGTGGGACTCTAAGAGTGAGAGAAGAGAGAAACGTGGGTGAGGAATTGGGGGAAATTGTGATTCATCAACTTATTGGATTTGTGTGATCTAATTGAAGGTAATTCAAGTTCTCTTGTGTAGCCACTTAAGAGTTGAGATATATATATATTTGTGTTTGATTCATGGATGCTCTATACTTGCTCTAAGTAGGGTTTCTCATTAATTGGGTATTTTGATATCTTGGGCATCCATGTTAGATTGTGTCTCAGTAATCCATGCATTCATGCTAATATTATGTGATGTGGTTGTTAAATTTGTAGAACTTGAATATACTTGGGACATTGGATGGGATTTGTGGAAATATTGACTTGTTAAAGCCTCTAATTTGGCCTAGCTTGATATGATTAAGCTTTAAATTATGTTGTGGTGTTGTTAAGTAGAAGTATTGCATGAATTTGACCCTTGATTTCATAGAAATTGAGTTTGAATGATGAATTTTGGCTTGAAAATCGGGCTGCCCTGAATCTGGGTAGTCTTCGCTCGGCGGAGGTCGAGAACGCTCGGCGGGAAAATGCACCTCTCAGCAGTTTTCCAGAAAATTACCTGTCGCTCGGCGAGAGCTATCCGTCGGCGTAAAATCGACCATCGATATTTTAGCGACACTACTTTGTCGCTCGGCGGACAAAGATACGCTTCGGCGGAGGACTGTTTCAGCAAGAAAATATGTTTTGTTATTTTTTCATGCTTGATTCTTTGGTGTTATTAGAATGTTTTCCGATGAGTTTATGATGGTGATATATTCATATCCATAAAGCTGTAGTGACATATGGAATGGTGATAAGGATTTAAAGGGAAGGATGCTAATTTATTAGTATATTGTGTGCGAGGCACACTCGGAAAGAACTATCGCCGCTAGCCGTGAGTAATAGTGCATTACATATACATTTATGTATACGTTACGTAAGGCATAATTGTAAATTATGTATTGATCTGAAATGAAAAGTGATAACCACATCCGTTATATCTGTTGTCTTTGAAGGCGACTGTTGTGCGAAAGGCCACTGTTGTCGAAAGGCTACCAGTCGAAAGACTATCTGTGCCGAAGGCTACCCGAGTCGAAGACTATCTGTGCCAAGGCTACTGAGTCGAAAAGACTATCTGTGCATAAAGGCTACTGAGTCGAAGACTATCGTCTTGTAAGGCTACTGTTGACCTGCAAGGCTACTGTTTGCCCGCAAGGCTACACGAGCCGAAGGCTATCTGTGTCGCGCAGGCTATACGGGCCAATCTGTTATCTCGATTTGGTTTTGGATACACATACTCATACATTGTGATTTTATCATTGCGCACTACTATTCATGAGCTTGTCTCATTACGTAGTTTTGTTTGATTCTGTAGGAACCCGGCTTGAGGCCGATCTAGCACACTTCATGCATTTTGTCAGCCTAAGGATTACCAGGCACTGGAGGAAACCCTTGCATATTAGACCAGTTTCCTTTGTAAATGTAATTTTTGGTATCCACATCGCTGGTCAGGGTTATGTATTTATTGTTTTGTATGCCTAAAACCTGGGCTGGATTGTAAATGTTTATGTAACCTCTTTTTGTGTGCATGCTATGTTATGTTGAATGTTAAGATGGTCCTGGCTTGTTGATAGTTGCTCAATGGATATTTCTAGATGTCGATTTAAATTTAATGCTTCCGTTCGAACCCCAATGTATACCATACGAGGTTATTACATGCATTTACCTTAAGTCATGCCCAAACTCATAGGGGCTGGGTTGGGGCGTGACAAGTGGTATCAGAGCACGAGTTGCTATCTCACACACGGATCCATTGAGCGGTAGGATGTCTAGTGTGGTAGGCATCATACGGGAAAGTAGGAATGATAGCAACGTGATATGATTTCTGCTAACCCTAATGCTAACAATTTGACTTCCTTGTACACCTTTGTGTATGGTATAATGATTTGTTTGTAGACTATGGTGAGGACAAGGGCTGATGAGCCAGAAGATGCTACCTCGGTGCGGTTGGATAGGATGGAAAGAATGATGAGAGATATGGCTGAAACTCTACGACAACAACAGCAACAACAACCTCAGCCATTCCGCCACCCCTGTAATGCAAGATATTCACGCTGAGGATCGTACCATCACACTTACACGGGAGTTTAAAAAGATGAAACCACCTTCGTTCAAAGGAGAATTGAACCGATGAAGGCGGAGGCATGGGTGCTAGGGATAGAGAAACTATTCAAGTCTTCCTTGTCTTGAAGTTCGAAAGTGCGACTTGCGCTTTCACGCTTGAAGAGGAGGCACGGAGGTGGTGGATGCTTACGAACAATGCATCTGAGTTGACTTGGGACAGTTCTTGGTGTTATTCTATGACAAATATTTTCCTCAAAGCATGCGAGACAAGAAATGGCGAGTTTGAAACGTTGAGACAAGGAAACAAAAGCGTAGGTAGTCTGAAGCCCGGTTGCGAACTAGCTCGGTTTGCACCTCACATGGTAGAACCTGAATATAAAAGGCGCGGAAATTCGAGGAGGATTACGGAATGCCATCGAGGATCGGATCAATGTGTTGAAGTTACCGACGTACGTTGATGTCTTGGAGCGGGCTGTCATCGCAGAAGGAAATTTGGCTACTCAGACTCGGATATCTGAATGGAAAGGGAAGAGGCAAAATACTCAATGGTCTAAGGGATCAACAACTACACCAAATAAAAAGCAGAATTCGGGAAACTTCACCAGTACAACATCTCAGAATTCGACTCCTGAGTGTCAGGAATGCGGGTTGAAACATCGTGGGGTTTGTCATCGGTTGACTGGAGCTTGTTTCCGGTGTGGAAAAACAGGACATTTGATTAGGGACTGTCCACGAAGGAATCAGCAACCCGGTAGTAAGGCCGCCACAAGCTCAGCTGGGTCTACACCGACTCCTAGTGCCAAATCCATTGTCAAACCAAATAACAACAAGGACACCATGAAGCAAGGTAGGGTGTTTGCGTTGGTTCCGGGGGATATACAGAATGCAACAACAGTAGTGTCAGGTACATTTACAGTTTATGGCCACTCTGCTTATGTTTTGTTTGATTCTGGCTCTACCTACTCTTTTGTGTCAAAGCAATTTGCAAAGAACTTAGACACACCTGAAATAGAATTAGCCTATGTGTTGTGTGTTACATCGCCTATGGGGACTTCCTTGATCTGTACTTCTGTCTATCCTACTTGTGAAATTCTCATTGGAAATGCTCGTGTATATGCTAATTTAGTCCCATTTGATATGACTTCATTTGATATTATTTTGGGGATGGATTGGTTGGAAGAATACGGGGCTACCATAGATTTCCTAATGAAACAAATTAAATTTCACCCTCTGGCGCTTAGAAACTATTTTCGGGGTCAAGAAGTGACATCACCACCGTATGTGATCTCTGCAACTAAGGCTTACAAATTGATTCAAAAAGGATGTCGGGGTATTTGTGTAATGTTGCAGGAGGCCCAGAGAGAATGAAAATATTGATGCGGTTCGGTTGTTTGTGACTTTCCTGATGTCTTCCCAAAGGCTAGGGAGAGTTAGTGGACCGTGAAATAGAGTTCACAATTGATGTGTTACACGGAACTCAACCCATCTCTAAAACTCCGTGTCGAATGGCATTAGGCTGAAATGAAGGAATTGAAGGGTCAACTTCAAGATTTCTTGGATAAAGGGTTTATTCGTCCAAGTGTCTCTCCACTGGGGTGCACCGATCTGTTTGTGAAGAAGAAAGATGGGACACTTCGTTATGCATAGATTAGGGAGCTTAATAAAGTAACGATCAAAAACAAGTATCCTTTACGAATTGATGATTTATTTGATCGGGTTACAAAGGCGAGTTTTCTCTAAGATTGATTTGCGATCCGGTACCATCAATTGAAAGTCAAAAGCGAAGATGTCGAGAAGACAGCCTTCCGAACCCGCTACGGTCATTTTGAATTTTTGGTTATGCCCTTTGGGGTTACAAACGCACCAGCAGCATTTATGGATCTGATGAACCGAATCTTCAAACCTTATCTGGATGAGTTTGTAGTAGTCTTTATAGATGACATCCTTATTTATTCCGGGAATGCGAGCTCATGAGAATCATCTTCGTCAAATCCTCCAAACTCTCCGAGAAAAGAAGTTGTACGCATAAAGCTAAGAAGTGTGAATTTTGGTGCATGAAGTAGCATTTACGGGACATGTCATAACTAAAGAAGGAGTTTCCGTTGATCCAAGTAAGATTGAGGCAATAGTAAACCGCCAACCCGACTAATGTATGGCGAAGTCTTGCGATTTTATGGGACTAGCAGGTTATTATCGGAGATTTGTCCAAGACTTTTCTAAGATTGTTGTACCACTTACGCAGCTAACAAAGAAGGGCATTGCATTTGAATGGACTGAACAGAGAGAATTTGCTTTTCGGGAATTAAAAACGAAGTTAACTACCGCCCCGATTCTTGCATTACCATCTGGTAACGAGGGATTTGTAATTTATAGTGACGCCTCACATAAGGGACTGGGTTGTGTTCTTATGCAGAACGGAAGAGTTATCGCCTACGCCTCTCGCCAGCTTAAACCCCATGAGAAAAGTTATCCCACACATGACCTTGAATTAGCAGCAGTTGTCTTTGCGTTAAAGATTTGGCGACATTATCTGTATGGGGCTTCTTGTGATATTTATACTGATCATAAAAGCCTTAAATACCTCTTCACCCAAAAGGAGTTGAATATGCGCCAACGGCGGTGGCTAGAACTTATTAAAGACTATGATTTGCAGCTTCACTACCATCCTGGCAAAGCTAACACGGTAGCAGATGCACTCAGTCGGAAAAATATGGGAACACTGGCGAGTCTATTGACAGAAAGTAAAGACTTGATAGGGGATCTGAATAAGATGGAAATTGACTTAATACTACCTGGGCAAAGAGCAACAATGGCGGCAATGATGGCTCAACCGGCATTACTGGAGGAGATTAAGATGCGTCAAATGGAGGACGACGCCCTCAAGAAAATATGTAATGAAATGGAGACAAAACCAAAACTGGGATTTACTTTGACCGATTCCGTGCTAAAATTTCAGAGTCGAGTGTGTGTCCCTAATGTGGTAGAACTTAAACGGAAGTTGATGAAAGAAGCACATGCCTCGATAGTCTCAATACATCCAGGAAGTACTAAAATGTACCAAGATTTGAAACAACATTTCTGGTGGCCAAATATGAAGAGGGAGATTGCAGAGTTTGTATCTAAATGTTTGCAGTGCCAGCAAGTTAAAGCAGAACATCAGAAACCCGCAGGGTTGTTACAACCCCTTCCAGTTCCGGAGTGGAAATGGGAACACCTAACGATGGATTTTGTAGTAGGATTACCACGGACGCCTCGAGGTATGAATTCGATATGGGGTATTGTTGACCGATTAACCAAATCCGCCCATTTCTTGCCTGTGAAGACCCAATATAACGCCGACAAACTTGCTTTGCTCTATATAGATGAAATTATAAGACTTCACGGAGTCCCGGTTTCAATTGTGTCAGACAGAGATCCCAAATTTGTGTCACGGTTTTGGCAGAGTCTCTGAGAATGCAATGGGTATGCAATTGAAGTTCAAGATCTGACTTTCCATCCTCAAACCGATGGACAGTCCGAAAGGACGATTCAGACGTTAGAAGATATGCTCCGAATGTGTGTTCTGGATTTTCAAGAGAGCTGGGAGACTCATCTACCATTGATTGAATTCGCGTATAATAATAGCCACCATTCGAGTATTCAAATGGCACCTTATGAAGCCCTGTATGGGAGACCGTGTCGTTCACCAGTGTGCTGGGCTGAGGTAGGAGATAGGCCTTTATTAGGGCCAGAGATTGTTCAATTAACTACTGAGAAAGTGAAGATTATTCGAGAAAGGCTGAAAACTGCTCAAAGCAGGCAGAAGAGTTACGCAGATAACCGACGAAGGAATTTGGAGTTTGATGAAAACAGTCATGTCTTTGTGAAAGTTACCCCAATGAAAGGCCACCCAAGATTTGGAAAGAAGGGTAAGCTAACACCCCGATATGTCGGTCCCTTTCAGATTTTACAGAAAGTCGGGACAGTAGCTTACCGAGTCGCCCTTCCGCCACATCTGAGTCAGGTTCATAATGTATTTCATGTTTCTATGCTCCGAGAGTACCTTCCAGATCCATCCCATATTATTGACTATCATCAGATTGAGCTAACCGACAGGTTAACATATGAAGAAAAACCGCTCCGAATTCTGGATCGTCAGGTGAAACAGTTACGGAACCGGGAAATTCCAATGGTAAAAGTAGAGTGGCAAGAGCACTACGGGACTGAGGCAACCTGGGAAAAAGAGGATGAAATGCAAAATCAATATCCGTATCTGTTTTCGTCCTAAGGTAAAAGCAAGTTTGGAGGACCAAACTTAAATAAGGGGGGGAGAGTGTAATACCCCGACCCTCATATCTGATTCTGCTGTCTTTATAATTCCCTATTCTGTGTCTTTGAATGTTATTGTGAAAATCTATGTGAAAATATAGTAAAAGAGCATGGAACTTAGAGATATGAGTTTCTATCTGTTGAATTAGAACGTATCTGTTACACTTGAAGTACTTAAAATGGAAATTGAGCATCTTAGAGATTTAATTTGCAGAAATTGATTTGATATTTGGAATCTACATGATTTTTAAGCTATAAGGGGATTTTCTGTGAAATTTTTATTTCGGCACCCTAAAGCGATTGATTTTCGTCTTTTATGCCTTATATATATATTGATATATCTATCTAAGACTTGTGGGATTGAGATCAAAAACGTGGGACTCTAAGAGTGAGAGAAGAGAGAAACGTGGGTGAGGAATTGGGGGAAATTGTGATTCATCAACTTATTGGATTTGTGTGATCTAATTGAAGGTAATTCAAGTTCTCTTGTGTAGCCACTTAAGAGTTGAGATATATATATATATATATATTTGTGTTTGATTCATGGATGCTCTATACTTGCTCTAAGTAGGGTTTCTCATTAATTGGGTATTTTGATATCTTGGGCATCCATGTTAGATTGTGTCTCAGTAATCCATGCATTCATGCTAATATTATGTGATGTGGTTGTTAAATTTGTAGAACTTGAATATACTTGGGACATTGGATGGGATTTGTGGAAATATTGACTTGTTAAAGCCTCTAATTTGGCCTAGCTTGATATGATTAAGCTTTAAATTATGTTGTGGTGTTGTTAAGTAGAAGTATTGCATGAATTTGACCCTTGATTTCATAGAAATTGAGTTTGAATGATGAATTTTGGCTTGAAAATCGGGCTGCCCTGAATCTGGGTAGTCTTCCGCTCGAGCGGAGGTCAGGGCCGCTCGAGCGGGAAAATGCACCTCTCAGCAGTTTTTCTGAAAATTACCCTGTCCGCTCGAGCGGAGAGCTATACGCTCGAGCGTAAAAATCGACCATCCAGTATTTTAGCAAGATTACCTTTGTCGCCGGCGGACAAAGATACGCTCGAGCGGAGGACTGTTTCAGCAAGAAAATATGTTTTGTTCAGTTTTTCATGCTTGATTCTTTGGTGTTATTAGAATGTTTTTCCGATGAGTTTATGATGGTGATATATTCATATCCATAAAACTGTAGTGACATATGGAATGACTGATAAGGATTTAAAAGGGGAAGGATGCTAATTTATTAGTATATTGTGTGCAGGGCACACTCCAGAAAGAACTGATACGCCGCCCCAACGCTGTGAGTAATAGTGCATTACATATACATTTATGTATCTGTTCTGTAAGGCATAATTGTAAATTATGTATTGATCTGGAAATGAAAAGTGATAACCACATCCGTATATCCGCAGCCGAAAGGCTACAGCCGAAAAGGCTACCGTTGTGTCGAAGGCTACTTGAGTCGAAGACTATCTGTGCCGCAAGGCTACCCGAGTCGAAGACTATCTGTGCCGCAAGGCTACCCAGTCGAAGACTATCTGTGCCGCAAGGCTACTCAGCCGCAAGGCTACCGAGCCAAAGGCTATCTCGTGTCGCAAGGCTATCTGGCCAATAGGCCAATCGCTATCTCTGTTAAGATTTGGTTTTGGATACACATACTCAGACATTGTGATTTTATCATTGCGCACTACTATTCACTGAGCTTGTCTCATTCTGTAGTTTTGTTTGATTCTGTAGGAACCAGCTTGAGGAGCCGATCTAGCACACTTCATGCATTTTGTCAGCCTAAGGATTACCAGGCACTGGAGGAAACCCTTGCATATTAGAACAGTTTCCTTTGTAAATGTAATTTTTGGTATCCACATCGCTGGTCAGGGTTATGTATTTATTGTTTTGTATGCCTAAAACCTGGGCTGGATTGTAAATGTTTATGTAACCTCTTTTTGTGTGCATGCTATGTTATGTTGAATGTTAAGATGGTCCTGGCTTGTTGATAGTTGCTCAATGGATATTTCTAGATGTCGTTTTAAATTTAATGCTTCCGTTCAGGCCCCCAATGTATACCATACAGGTTATTCTGTCTGTTTCTGCTTAAGTCATGCCCAAACTCATAGGGGCTGGGTTGGGGCGTGACATGTTTACGGCCAGACTTCAGAGTGAAGCTGCCTACGTATCCTGAAGATGGAAATCAGGCCTTACATAGTTCGGTTTCGGTTCACTCGGGTATTAACGCTCTCCTTTTGCGCTCTAACTTTTGCCAAGGCCGCCCTTTAGGGTTTTCAACCTTGCGAGCTCTAACTTTTGTCCCAAATTATTCCAAACTCAACACCAACATAAGAAATTCAAACATTCAAGGCTCACACCTCCATGATTTGCACTTGTATGTGGGATATACTCATTATCCTCAACTTAATTGGTGAACAGATGATCAAATACATGGACTTCAATCAAAATTCAACATGGATTACATACTTTATGCTCAAACATGGAAATTCATAGTAATTCTTACATGCATGCACCTATTGACATCAAAATTCATCAAATAAAACACAATTCTTGTTCTTGATCACCATTCAACTTTGAATTCACAAAATTACAATATTAGACTCATGAATTCATAACCAATTACTCACCCAGAAGCTCAATCTTCCCAATTTATGGTCAAACCTTGAGTTGGTCTTCAAATTATTTAAGCTTCAAGATCAAAACCTCAATTTGAGCTCTCTCTCTCTCTCTCTCTCTCTCTCTAAGTCGGCCTTACTCTCTCCCTAAGATATAAAATCTGATTTGAGACTCCAAAACAAGAAAATGAGAGTGTAGTAGGCCCTTTATAAGCTCCTTTTCAAACATATTTCTTTAATATTAAATAATTGAGTACCATTTCATTAATTTAATCTATTTAATTTGATCTGAATCAATTTTCAATTAAATTTCACCGTAGGCTCTAAAAATTACGCTAATCACAATGGCGTAATCAATTTCGGGTTTTGTGGCTGATAAGGCCTTCAATTTTCAGTTTATAACAGTAAGTTGAATAGATATTCCTACGGTGAATAGATAGAAATTAAAAACCACATATTTTCGCATAAATGGCACACAAAATCATATCAAACACATAATCACATTCATAATAAGGACCAATTAGCACAATAAGGGACAGGGTTATCACATTATGCATCCTAAGATGACCCCGTTCGTACAGTTTACCCCCGCAGACGATGAACTGAGCAGCCATTCTTCAAATCATCCTCATATCTTTGGCATTTGCCCCTGGTGGATATGCTTCCTTTTCCAAGAAGTTCCAGATGTCATGATACCAGGAGTTCTGATCTTGTACTTAATCTATGGCAACAATCAGCTCGTAGGCCAGCACATACCTCTATTCAATGATGATTGGACGCATCGAGACTCCCAAAGGGATGTCTATTATAGAAGATAGAGTTAATAAAGCATCTGCGAACCTGTTGCTCTCTCTTAACAGGTGGGTGAAGGTTAGCTTTTCAAACCTAGGAATTAGAACGTCTAGGGTTTGGTGATAGACTTTCATCCTTTCTTCCTTTACCTTCCAGTCTCCTTTCGCTTGAGATACAACCAGGTTCAAGTCCCTACTGACGTCCAACCTTTTTGCCCCTAGTTCCAGGGTGGCTTCTAAGCTAGTAATACATGCCTCATACTCTGTTTCATTATTTGATACCTTGAACCGGAGTTTGAAAGCTAAGGATATATGGGAATTTTCGGGTGCTATCAGCGACACCCCTATCCCATACCCGTACTGATTAGACGCTCCATCAAAGTACATAGTCCAGACCTCTTCTTCAAGCTGCAGAATGGCCTCATCCAGGAACAGATACTCTACTACTTCATCTCCCTCCACGGGGTGATCGGCTAGGAAATCCGCTACCACTCTTCCCTTTACAGACTTGCGCATCATATATGTATTTCAAATCAAATTCTGAGGGAAGAAGCAACTAACAAGTTAGCCTACCCGTAAGCGCTGGTTTCTCGAAGAGATATTTGATGGGATCTAATCTCGAAACTAGAATTACAGACTGAGCTAACAGGTAGTGTCTCAACTTCCTGGTAGTCCATACCAAGGCCAAACAAGCCTTCTCTAGCGGAGTGTAGCGGGTCTCGCATTCCAGCATCTTCTTCCTTAGGTGGTAGATAGCCTTCTCCACTTTATCCTCAGATTCCTGTGCAAGCATGCAGCCCATTGTCGTGTCGGTTACTAACAGATACAGAATCAACGGTTTCCCGGCTTTGGCGGTAACAACATAGGTGGGTTCTGTAGATATTGCTTGACCTATTCGAAAGCAATTTGGCATTGGTCATCCCAATGGAATTTCTTTCCTGTCTTCAGGAGACCAAATATTAGTTCACATGCCAAGGTTAATTTTGCAATAAACCGTCTTATGAATTGCACTTTACCCAGAAAGCCTCGCATCTCCTTTTCGGTCCTTCGAGGTGGCATTTCTAAGATGGCCTTGATTTTGGAAGGATCAACTTCGATGCCCGTTTGTGTAATCATGAACCCCAGCATTTTCCCTATTGTAACACCAAAAGTACATTTTTGAGGATTCAGTCGCAATCGATACTCTCTGATCCGTTGGAAAAATTTCTTCAAGGTGGTGTAGTGGCCCTTTCTTTCCTTGGACTTGACAATCATGTCATCCACGTACACCTCAACCTCTTTGTGGATCATATCGTGCAAGATCGTGGTTGTAGCCCATTGATAAGTAGCCCCGGCATTCTTCAAACCGAATGGCATCACCCTGTAGCAGTAGGTTCCCCACGGGGTAATGAGAATAGTTTTCTCCCTATCCTCATGTGCCATCAAAATCTGCTTGTAGCTCGAAAACCCATCCATAAATGAGAGCAGCACATGCCCCGTAGTGAAGTCCACCAATTTGTCGATATGCGGCAGAGGAAAGTCATCCTTCGGACTGGCTTTGTTTAGATCTATGAAGTTCACACAGACCCGAATTCTGCCATCTTTCTTCGGCATCGAAACTATGTTGGCCAACCAAGTAGGATACTCGGATAGTAACAGGAACCTGCCTCAATCTGCTTGGTGACCTCTTCATTGATTTTCAGAGCCCAATCCGGGCAAATTCTTCGAAGCTCCTGCTTAACAGGTCGGGCCTTAGTGTCAAAAGGGATCCGGTGCTGTATAATCTCAGGATCGATTCTAGGCATGTCTTCGTAGGACCATGCGAAAACATCTTTGAAATCTTATAATAAAGCGACTCAGCACTCGCGTTCCTCAGAAGACAACATGGACCCGATCTGGACCAGACACGGATCCTTCTCAATACCAACGTTAATTGAAGTGATTTCATCAACCAAAGGTTTTACAAACCTCTCCTGCTCTTGATTAATCAAATATTTCAAAATCGGAGGAATTTCGTCCTCGTTGTTTTTATCAAAGTTTTGAAAGTCTTGATTAATGCAATAAACTAAAGGCACATAAAAGTACTCAAAAGCCACAGCTTTACCATTCTCATTCATAACCTCCAATTTGTCTGATTCTTCGATTACAACTGACTCAAAAGAAAATGAAAAAGACGACCTGGGCAAGACAACGACA
Organism: Camellia lanceoleosa; assembly: GCA_025200525.1. Classification (NCBI taxonomy): domain Eukaryota; kingdom Viridiplantae; phylum Streptophyta; class Magnoliopsida; order Ericales; family Theaceae; genus Camellia; species Camellia lanceoleosa. The sequence continues at coordinate 26,088,645 of CM045770.1, forward strand.
TCTGGGTTATCAACCCTAGGAATACCGGACTTTGACTCAGATGAACTAGAATCTGATTCCGACTCCACAAACTCAGGAATTAGATTACGCTCACTACGACCCGAATCGCTAGATAAAAAGCCCTCCTCGTACTGCCAGACGAGGGAGGGTGCGATGGACGCATCCAGAATGCCAGAAGAAGGGCCCGCAGCCGTTCGATCCCCAATCATGGAAACTGAGAAGTCACCCCCTGAGCACTCCAGCCCGATCTAAAAGGAGACAAGCCAGTGTTGCCCCTATTTCAAGTTCTGTGCCGTTAGACTCATCCTCCTTGCACTGCTCAGCCTTAGCTGGTGGGTCAATCTACTCTTTCGCAACTTCATCCCCTGACAACTGAAGATCAAAAAAGATCTCGAAGCCAGGCAAACGCCACTTCTTTGAATTCAGCCATGGCTCCGAAAAGCCGCAAAACGGGAAATCTTCCCCCTCCCGGACAAAGCATCCATTCAGGGTTCCTTGGATAGGTCTGTGCACCAGCTCGTAGTGCTTCCTGGCTTGCTTAGCCTTGGCTCTTCTGGCCATTTCCCTTCCTTTCCTTGCCCAATCCTCTCTGGCAGGCGTGTAACCTAAACCAAAGGTATAAGGGTTATGCGACATTTCAGCCAATGCAGTGATGCCCTTCTGGCCACTCGGTCCTAATCTCATTTCGGGCATGTGTTGAAGCTTGTTTATGAGGTAGACAGACTGCGCACTGACATACAGCCCCTCATCAACAACCAGAATATCCTGTACTACCCGAGCCTCAGCCAAGGTAAATCCTGACAAAAATACATCCTCCATGTTGTGCTCAATCTCCAAGACCGGTGTAGAAACCTCTGGCGACAGATGTATTGAGGAGTTCCCAAAAACAATTGCTACCCCCTTCTCATAGGGGTATTTCAGCATCTGATGTAAGGTGGAAGAGACAGCTCTCACCTAGTGTAGCCACGGCCGCCCCAGGAGTAGATTAAAGGTAGCTGGAACATCCAAGACATGGAACTCAATGTCCTGCTACCCCGGGCCAACCTGAGTTTTTATCCGTACCGTCCCCATCACCTCCCGACTGGTGTTATCATGAGCGTAGATGACCTAGGTTGTTGGTGTGAAATCTGTGGGCTTCAACCAGATAGCATGCGTTGTTCGCAACGAACATACATTGTTCGTGACGAACATACATTGATTGTAGATCCCATATCAATCAGGACCACTGGTATCCATTTCTCTCTACACTCCAGAGAGATATACAACGGCTTGTTGTGTTCAGAGTCCTCAGGTGGTAGTTCTTTGTCGGTGAAGGTTAAAGTCGGTGAAGCTCCACCCAGGAACACCATTCCCACCAACTGCTTGGGCGTTGTATCAATTGAAAGCTTAGCCTTGTCCATTGCAGAAAAGACGACTTGTCTATGAACCCTCGAGGCCATAAGTAGTCCCCAGATGGAGATGTGTGCTTGAATTTTCTTTAGCTGCTTCAGTACAGCTTCCTCCTCTAGCAGTTTGTCTTTCTGCTTTACTGCTTCCTTGTCTTTCCTGGATGCCTCTGGCTGGTCCAAATGTGGGGGCTTGAAGTACCGCCCACTCCGGGTCATATGGTCGACCTCCTTAGTATACCAAGTATCGTCTGGTTGATTCTGACCCCAGTCTTCATTAGTATGGGCAAGACGCAAATCATCATCTACCCACCACATCCCCTCGGCAACCGACAGATAACTATCCAGTTCCGCTACAACTGTTCCTGTGTCCACAACACATTCTGTCCCCGCAGGACCCTAGGCTTTTCTAGCCCTGTCGTCATTCTCAATTCTCTCTTGCTCAAACCGCCTCAGTGCGGATTCCTGGTTCGGGTCAGCTGTACACACACTACTCGATTCTCGAGCAAAATTCTTCGTATCGGTGCTCTCCGGCGGCTCCTCTTTATTCTCGACCATTCCGACCATTGTAGATGTCCCTGTTTTTAACTGTCCCTATCTTGGCTGAGTTCCTTCATTAATATCCGGCTCATCACTAAGCCACCCTATATTATTTGTTGCTCTGTTCGTATCAAACCAACCGATATGCACATCCCCCATGTCCTGTTCATCGAAGAACTGTAGGTTGCTAATATCCTCCTCCAGCTCAGCTAGATCATCCAGCCCTTGACTCGGCCCGTCCTCCCAAACAACATGTACCTCGATCCCCACTAAAAATTCCACCATCGGCTTAGCCTGATCTATTGACACAATATAATTGCATGGGTTGTATGCTTCCTCAGTAAAGCTCCAAGATCCCTCAGGTTCTATACCAACATTCCCATTCTCCTCCAAGGTCACCACTGCTCTGTCTTCGACAGTCACCACCACTGGCTTGGATTGGGTAAATGACGTGCTCATCATGCACAAGTATGTTCTTTTAGGGATGAACAACGCCGGCCCGGGTAAGTGGAAGGGAGTGATGTATATGCTAGGGTCGTACGGGACGGCCGTGGTTTGGATCAGGTTTATCTGCCTGGGTGGAGGAGGGGGGTTATTATGTGATGGGAGAGGGTTTGTGGTGACATTTTGCTTCTCGGGAGGCGTAATCACCTTGTTGTCAATGAGATCTTGGATCTCATGACGCAGTCTGAAGCAGAGGTCGGTGTCATGACCGTGCTACTGGTGAACGGTGCAATATTTGGCTAGGTTATGTGTGCGAGGGAGGTTACTTGGTAATGGCCGTGGCTCTAGGGGCTTTAGATGCCCCTTTCTGATTAGAATCCCCAAGGCCTTAGATAGAGGCATGTAAAGCGGGGTGAAAGTCCTATAGACCCTAGGTGGGTATTTTGCTGGTTGTGGGTTGGTTCTGGACGCACTGGTGAAGGGTGTGGCTGTTTTTGGCGTGGTGATGACCATGCCGACATTAGAAGTTCTCGCAGTTGCAGTACTACTTGTACCTGCATTCGAACTGCGTGTAAAGGCCCTCTTGGGCTACTCTTTCTCCTGGTCAATCAGACCTTACTTCATAGCATCTTCTATCTGTACCCCAATCTCATGCAAATCAGCAAAGGTAGAGAGGGGTAAAACAATCATTTTTTACATCAGCTTAGGTTGTAGGTTGCACACAACCATTCTGATTTGGTCTTTCTCAGGTGGCCGAGTTCTCATCATGGAGGCCTTGGCCCTCCATCGAGTGACAAAGTTAGAGAAGCTGTAACAACCCTCACTTTGTCTTAGTTATGCTCACATGCATTTACATGATTTTTGTCTTGTTAAGCTTGCATTTATAGACCTTGATTTGTTTTGTCTATGTGTTGCTTGCATGCTTTGTTCCTTGCTTGGTGTGTGTTAAGCCGAGGTCATCTTAAGCCTAGGTCACACCTTTGAACCTCTTACACCTAGGACCATCTTGGAACCACTTTGGTTGACCTCCACCTTCACCCTAGCATATTGGCCGAGATGTCATCATCTAGGCCGAAATGTGTATCATCTAGGCCGAGATGTTATCATCTAGGCATCCTAGATCTTTGATCCGTGCACCTAGTGATCTTGTTTCTAGACTGGTATGACCTAGGCCGAGGTGTGGCATATCTAGGCCAAGGTGTGGCACAGCTAGTTCAAGTGTTATCCTTCCTAGCCAAGATCATTGAGACCTTACTTGCTGAAGCCTATGTCTTGATTCGAGGTCCTCGCCTTGTCACAGTGACCTTGTCACCTTACTTGTCATACACACTTTGTCATATCCTTGTCTTATCACTCAGACACCTTTTTTAGAAAATCCAATCCGGTAGTGCCACGTGTCGCAGCAGAGGGTTAAGTCACCCGGCAGTAGAGTAAACACATCATTTGCTATATCTTGGTCCTAGAAGAGAGAGAAGCTCTAGGAAGAGAGGAAGGAGTTCTTAGAGTGAGAGTAGATTTCCAAGCTTGATCCTTAGAGTTTGAACCGTTTGATCCGTGTTTTGAGGTTTGATTCTTGATCTACTCTTGTTGTTCCTTATGTTTATCTAATCACATTGCATGATTTAGCATGATTCATGAGTCATGCATTGATTTGAGGTTGGTTTTAGAAAGAGAAAATGATGTTCATGTGTTCTTGAAGACCTTGTTTTGTTCCGAAAGTTTATAACAAGTTCCATGTTTTGTGTTTGTTTTCAAGAAGATCTTCAACTACGGGTACCCAGGTCCATGTTTTTGAACTCATGCCATGAAATCTCAGATTTTGAATAAAGAAGTTATGATTTTAGCATTCATGTTCTTCATGTTTTTCATGTTCATGTTCTTGAAAAGAAAACCCATATTTTCCAGACTTCATTTCCCTGAGTGTGGTCTCCGGGACCACACCTCAGCCGAGAGGTGTGGGACCTCAGCCAAGACCTGGTTGGTACCCAGTACGTTTTCCCGAGATGAAATATAGTGTTTTAACTCCCAGCACATATTTTTCTTTGTTTGGACCTAGTTTTGAAAGAAATGTCGGGATCATTTACGCTCATGTAGAGCTTGTTTTAAGGATGCATTGCGCAACCATCTTTGAGCATTACTTCTTGTCTTCTTGAAATGCATTCAATGGACCTTGCCATGTATTTGTTGGTCATGGACTCTTGCCTTAAGCCCTACTCCCGAAGAGCTATGTGAGTGGTATTTTTGATAATGCTATGTTATAATACTTGATAAAAGCTTTGCTTTGTTTCATTTTGGAAAAGTATTTGTTCAAGTATGAATGATTATCCCTAGTTTTGTATCAAGTATTATCTTGTTTTGATGACATTCTCGGAAAGTCCTTAGTGCTATGGGACTATAATGCAACTAGTAACCTTGTTTGAGATATCTCCCTTGCCACCGACGGTCTTGTACGGGTGGGTTTGTCTAATCGATTCCGGGTCGATTATTCCATTGTTTTGTCAGGAATGTCATCCCTTGTATTATATTGATGCTAGTAAGCATCCCTTGAAGCTTTGAAAGACTTGATAGATGAACTTGGTTCATCCCTTGATTTTGTACAAGCTGTGATATGTATTGTTTTGATAAAGATCTCGGATATCATTCATTTAAACCTTTATTACTAATATCATTCACTGAGTATCCAAGCTCACCCTCTCCTTTATATATATGTAGGTGATGAGCAAGAAGGCATTTTCACCTAAGCCTTATTTGGAAGATGTTTTGGATTCATGTTTTGTTAGCACCTTGAAGATTATGCTTCTTAGTTTTTGGTTATGTCTTTTGTATGTGTCGGCTTGAGAAGCCTTTTGATCAAGGTGTAATATTTAAGTTTCATTCATTTGTATCGAAGATGTAAAACCACGTTATGTATGACATTTCATTTGATCTATGCATAGCTCTTGTGGACTACTTAGATTTAAATTTATTGCTTCCGCACATGTAAGCCCCATATGTATACTCTGATTGTGTGTGACTTTGTAAGTTGGCCTTTGGTAATCTCGGATTACTGGCCATCATGGCACCATTCTACTAGGGGTGGGATGGGGTCGTGACAGAGGCCTTCATTCGGCTCCTGCTAGGTAGCCTCGAGATCACGAGTCGTGACCTTAATTTGGGTGTTGTAAGCATATTGGGCGATGAAGGCCTTGGCCATCTCCTCCGAGCTCCTTTTCACTAAATCCTCCAGCTTGGCATACCAAATGGCCACAATACCCGACAGGGTTCGACCGAGGAGAGATAGTTTCTGGAGTCTAGTCAAGCCCATCGAGCGTAGAATATCCAAGAACAACCTCAAATGAACCATAGGATCGCTCGAACGGTCAAAGCGATCTATGTGAGGCATTTTGAATCTGTCCGGCAATGTCACCGCCGAATCCGTGTATCCATCCTCTATGTCCGAGATCGAGTTAACTCCCTGAGCTCGCTTGAACATCTTTTCAAGCTTGCTTACTTTCAAAGCTGTTGGATCAACCGCAAATTCGAACGGTGTATCTGTTGGGTAGGGCGGTGCTTTTGAAGTCTGTTGTGGGACCGGTCTTGTTGGAACATCTGTATTCTCCTGGACGTGAGCTATCTCCCCGAGTGTTGGAAACCTAGGTGGGGGTGGGGGTGGATCTGGCGATGCTCCGGCTTGTTGTGGTTGCTGTTGTCGTTGAAGTTTAGCAATTATCTCAGCCTGCTAAGCTACAACCTCCATCTGACGAGCGGTAACCTCCACTTGGCGGGCAGTATCCCGCTCCATGATCTCTATGGTCTGCTGGAGTTGATACATCATTTCCTCTATATTGTCTGTAAAGTACTGATCTGTCTGACCAGATGTGTATTCCCTCTCTGAGGTGGAAGCAGATATCTCAACCCAACTGCGCACAAGTGAGGTAGATAATGACCGTTGATCTGGTGACTGCTGCACTAGTGATCTATGCCTGGATGACCTCTGTCTCGTAACCGGGGGTAATGAAGCAAACATAGGTTGTCCTTCAACTGGATCCTCAGATCGATGAATTCTCCCAACTCTGGTCCAGAGTGCTCAGGGGGTATCTGCCTCGTCGGAAGTAATGATGAAAACACTACCTTACAAAAAGGAAAATAAAGCAAAAAAAAAGAAAAAAGAAAAAAAGAAACAACAATAAAAAAATGGACAGCATCTCAGCTTTGATCAGGATAACACACCGTTGATAAATCGTAAGCTAGACAATCTGTACTGAAACACTGATTCTACCTCCCAAAGTTTATGGCTTAAAATTGATATCCTCGAACATTAATGTCCTCAGACTGATACCCAGACTTGCAACTGGTACATACTGTAGACATCCCCGAACGCCCCGAGAGGGTATCCCGTTCTGTTCATATTGTGGGTCTACTACAGTTCATGACTCAAATTGTCACGGTTCTTAATCTTGAACCAAAGAGTCCAAATCCGGCAAATCGTTTTGAGAAAACAGATTTTTTTTTTAAAGAAGTGCCAAACATGGACTGCTTTGCCAGATACAGAGTCGCCACCTAAATATTTTTTAGTGGGTGAATTTAGGAAACCCTGACTCGGTGCCAAGGGCCGCGTGTCCATCATCACCAAAGTTGCCTCGACTCAGGAGCTTGGGTACGACTGGGGAAGGTCAGCTATGAGCACCCCCTCTCGCCCGATCCGAAGATCGGCCTCTACTAACCATGATATCGCGTTTTGAAAACATTATGTGTTCTTATTCCGGTTAATTAGCTAGAATTAATATGTGATGCGCACAACACAAAAGTATCGACTAGATTGCCTAATTTGGAATGAAGCATTGCATATCCGTTTGTTTGAAAAACGCTATGGAATTAGCTACTCGCAAGTAGGCTAAAATACGGATTTCAATGAATTGTTCCAACTCAAACAATCCAGCCTTCACCCACAGGCATTCAGGCAGTTTATATCACATAAACATCTAGCCACATAGTAAGCATGCTGTCATGTTAACATTCACACTCATGCGAGATGCTAAAGCATGAAATACTTACAATGTACTCCCCGCCAAAACAAGAACATGTTAGCAACTAATGCATGATCCAAGTCCATGTTCAAATGCCTAATGCATCACATACAGAATGTCACTAGAATAGGCTTGGCTAATCTAAGGATGACATGTGAAAATGCACAGATAGCATGTATTCAAGTTAGATTTGAAATTCTTATGCGATTAGTATGATGCGCCGAGGCCGGTGCATGCAATACTGATGAATGATGCACGCATGCATAGCATAAGGTGTGCTAAAGTAAACATGTCCTAATACTAACCATCAAAGCAGGTAAGTAAAAGGGAGAAAGAAGTGGGGGTTGGAAGACATGCACACACGCACCCACACTTATTACAAATTTGCCCTCGCTCGGAGAGACCAAAAGAATAATACACTTAATTAACTTGCAAGCTAATTAAATATTACAGGCCGCCTAATTAATTAACAAATCAATTGATCTAATTAAGCAGTAAACAGCAGCCTCGGGAAGAGGATCCAATGCATGTGCGCTCGGTTCCGCTCGGAAGTCACTGCCATGCACAAGATGCCTCTGCTTTGGGTCATTCGCTCCTCAAGACCGCACAAGTCTGGGATATGCTCTGACACTGTGGAACACCACCGGCTGAAGGGATTGGTCACCGGCCATGGAGAATGGTCACCGGCCACTGATTAATCCATCGGCCATTTATATATGGCCGGTCGGCACTGCAGATGGCCAGCCGGCCAAATCTTCCTGCAGAATCTAGTTTGACAGCAGCAGAGGACAAAGCAAAGCATGGCAATGTATTTCAAGCAATGTATGCACCAATCACACCCCTTATCATATTAATGACTCAAAGGTGGATGGGCCTCGATTCTCGGACCACCAATCGCGCATTTTGATGCGGATGGCCCAAGGAACCAAGTATGCATTTTTAATGTGGAATGAAATGCACATAATCAAACAATGTGGCTTAACCTCTATCACAAGCAATTCAAGAGGAAAAGCATGCATGCCAATGCAATGCAATCCTAAGCATGTTGACTAGTATGCAACATGAGCAATGCAAGCAAGCAATGCGTGTTAGGCACACAACCTAAGTAAAGAAGCATGCAAGGCATGAAGCAATGCAACCTATAAGTATGCAAGACACAATATGGATGTTCAAGCATGCAAGCAAGCATGTGACTTCATTCAATCATGCAACAACACACTTGTCACGCCCCTAACTCGCCCCTAAAAGGTTTGGGCATGACCTACTCAGAAACAGACAGAATATCCTGATGTAAATGATAACTGGGGCCTAAGCGGAAGCATTAAATTCAAAAGTACAATAATTGGACACATCCATTGAGCTACTATCACAAACCAGGACCATGCCTTAAACCAACTGATAATAATGAACAACTGAGATATATACAAATGTACAAGTCTGGCCCGGATATTGGGCACTCAACAAAACATTAATTACAAACGGCTTTAAGCCAACAAAACTAGTAAAGTCAAAAGGCGAAGCCAAACAAAAGCGCTCTAGTATACAGGCTTCTTGAGTGCCTAGTCGTCCTCAGTGACAAAGGATGGTGACAATGATGCTAGACTTGATTACCTCTGGTCGAGACAAAATAACGAGAATGAGACAAGCTCGGTGAATATTAGTACTTAAACAATTAAATCATAATGCGTGGCTGTACATGCATCAACTCAAATACAAAAATGTCGATTTTACCTTGGACGACTCTTGGCCTATTACCTAATTTTTACAGATTGACCTATTGGCCCAACTTTATCAGATTTGGCCTTCGATAGCCTTCGGCTTCAAGATAGCCTTTACGGCACACAGATAGCCTTCGGCACCACAGATAGCCTTTCGCAGTCGCCTTTACTAAGACACGATAGCCTTCGGCACCACAGATAGCCTTCGGCCTGAGATAGCCTTTTCAAGACAGATAGCCTTCGGCACAGATAGCCTTTTCGACACGTGTAGCCTTTTCGGCACACAGATAGCCTTCGGCCTGCGGTAGCCTTCGGCACACAAATATATTAGAAATATCTGAGAATTGTGCATGGACTCAAGAGGTGGCTCGTCACGGATTCTAGAGGTGGCTCCACTAAAGTGTAGCACTTAGTTCTGACAAAGACTTTGCTCCACACCGAAGTCAATAAGTTTCATCATGTCATATCATAAACAAAAGCGAGTATCATAGCGGAACAACCATAGTGTCATCAAAAGCGGACTAGCCTTACTGACCATATAGAGACACATAGTCTCTTTTTATCATTTAGAGGAGTTAGCATATTTAAGTTACTTATCACAAAGTGCCAACATCATCCATTAATTCCAAGGGTACATAAATACTATAGTATCATAATGTACCCACGTTTCACTGCTTATTATCATGAATCAATGTCCTTAATTTGCGGATAATAGTATGTGCATTTGATCCATCAAAATATTTGCCTCGTAATAACAGAAATAATACCGGTTGCTTCTGACAGATGAAAGTGAATATGTAATATAGACAGAGCAGAATAATTCCATAGTTACACCACTGTATGTAGCTTTTTCAACGTTCACACGTATATCCATTTGAAGTGAAATCACTTACAAGGATTAGAGCGTTATAACAGAAAGTAAAATGTACAACAGAAAGTAAAATGTACATATAGCGTACTATTACTCACAGTGTTGTAATAGCGAGCTAATTCCTTCCAGAGTGTAGCCTGCACACAAGCATAACTTGTAAATTAATTCCTTTTCTCTTAAATCATTGAGGAACCATTCTCAGAGTCATTACACTTCATACGAATTTATAATTGCCTTAAAAGCATCAGAAAAATATTTTAGCAATACCAGAGGCATAAGCATGCAAAACTGAACAACATTTATTTTTTTGTCTAAAATAAGCCTCCCCGCTCGAGCGCCACTTTGGCCGCTCGAGCGGACTGCACGAGGTACCAAATTGCTGGAAGGTGGATTTTCCCGCTCGAGCGGGCCTTCCTCCGCTAGAGGGGATTGGACGAAGTTCCAAAAATCTGATCTTCCAATTCCATAACCTAGCTCCAGTTCCATGCTAGTTTCATGCAATCCAAGATGAATTTGAGACAATACATCAATCTAACATCATCATAACATGGATTCTACCTTGAATTTGACAAACTAAACAAGATTAGGAGCTTAATCAAGTCATTTCTCTCCATTTCAAACAAAACCCAATCTTGAATCAAAACATACATATAACCGTAATTTCATGATAAACAACCAAAGAGTGAGTATAATTTCATACTACACCCACTATAGTGTCAAAATATCAATTAAAGAGAAACCCTCATAATCAACCATGAGTTAACCATGATCATTTCATGAACATCCATAACAATCTCTAAGTTGCCATAACAAGGGGAGCTTGGTCTTACCTTGAATTAGATTCCACAACACTAACAATTTGCCAAGCTCTTGTTGAATCCTCCTTTCCCCCGATTCTCTCTTCCACTCTCTCTTATTTTCTCTCCCAAAAAGAGTCTCACGTTTTCCTCTTAGGCCTCAAAACAAGACTTAGACACATATATATATAATAAAGACATATAAGACGAAAATCAATCGTTTAATCATTCCGAAATTGAAATTTCGTAAACATGCTTAATATTACCTAAAAATTATGCTGATCACAGATATATAATCCATTTACGAAAATTAAGTCGTTAAGGCCCCAATTTACGCTCTAAACATTCTAGAGGAACAGATATGTTCCTTGTTCAACAGATAGACTTCCTTAAACATGGATTTCACTTACATCACTTTAATTTTCTACGGAATTTCACAGTAAACATTCAATTGCTCACATCAAGGACTAAAACTATATTAGAAAACATGTATGAGGGTCGGGTTATTACACTCTCCCCCCCTTAAATAAGTTTGGTCCTCCAAACTTGTTCCAACGTATAACAAAGTAGAAATCGTAGTCTTGCTTCAGTGTCTCTTCTTCTTATAAGAGTTCACATAATACTGCAGTTCAAACAATTCACAGATTACCCTGGTTCTTACTATAGAGGTGTTACCACAATCAGTATCTTACTATTTTGTTTAACCAAGCGATTTACTGCGTATCGGGCATGTATAAATTAAATAACGCAAGATAAGATTACACAATTCCATAACATGGCATTATAGACATATAATCTCCACTGGGTAGGGTATCAATCACCGTATTTTCCTATCCATAAGGTTGATGCAAGTTACAAATAATTCTCATAGTTAAAAGCATACAACTTCCAAATACAGGAAATAATAGATATCGTTACCTTCAACACATAAGTCACGTAAATCAAATTTCTATAACATACCTTAATTCCAACCACAACATTCTCTATTTTTTTTTATTTGGTTATTTATCTTGTTTTGTTTTTATACGATTACGTGGTTAGAGTCGAGTCGGATTATGTATAATTCAATCAGACACCAAAGTTCGCCCAGTAGGGCCCTACCTAAATATGTATGATTCATTTTAACCGTTACAAAGGAGCCGTTTAAGTAGATATATCCATTAGTTTTGCAGTCTTCAATGTTCACAAATGTTCCACAAGCATATCGCTATATTGGTTTAGAATTACATGCAATAGTCTTTAACAATTCTTTAAGAACAACACGTCTTTAACAAACAAACGTTAGCACATCGGCAAAACTAAAAACAAGAAATCCCGATACACATTGTTAGTTCTTAATAGTATTACTGGTAAGTGTAGAATTACAAGGAAAATCATACTCTGGGTCAATGATTAGAATAACACTTACATCAATTCATGCAGATTTATCATCATAACACTTAGACATATTTCATGAATACAAATCTAAGTAACAAATAGAACTATAGCAATCGTCGTTTCAAGCAAATGGAGCCATTTAAAAAATAAAATTGGGACTCACATTTAGAATCGTATTGCATCACTCAATCATAATGATGTAGTCCTACACCCACTCTTCTTAAGTTTTCTATTCAGTTACCATAAGCAAATACGTCGCTTCACTTTTCTTTCTTTTTCTTCATATCATCGCTTCAGGGTTTATACTCTCCTTATTGCATACAATTAACTACATTGTTTATAAGGACTTAATTCAGTAGTATATCCATAATATGATGTAACGTAACAAGATCCGTTCAACATTACAAGAACTTAATGTAGACTCACACTATGCGGAATATATATACCCGGCAACCCATTCTTATCCTGAAATACCTCTATAACCATTTGTTCTCATCAAAATTCATAGTGACACCCAGAATAGCTTGTATTATTGCTATCAACAAAGAATAGGGTTTGGTTTGACAAGTTACAAGATTTACACAAAAGTGTATCACAGACGTGTTTTCTTATTCTTAGAGATAGGATGCTAATTCTTACAGTAACATATCTCATTACCAATCAAATTACTTAGTGATTAGCTATTGCTCTACAAGTATCATATGGACGGATACGGATTATAAGCGGGGTTCCTTATGTTACGACTCTTCCTTATCAGAAGTCCCACTGACAGATTACAGGTTCGACATAACAGAACAGGGACCAGATCACAAATTAGACATAAACAAAGCAGATGCGAAACATTACATATTCGAAGATGGAATATTTCTTATCATATCATGTCATTAGGGTATACTTAACAAAATAAACAGTCCACATTCTAATGAGGTCAAACTTTTGCATTCATGTCATAGATTTTAAACAATTCGGGTCCCTACGTAACACAACAGAAAATTTTAACTTCGTACCGATACCTTAATTTACAAACGAACATCATCCCATTTATTCGTTAAGAGACAACTTAGTTTACTTAAAGAGAATAGAAAGTTTTTATTCATTACTGACACAACTGAATGATTCCAAAATCATAAGTCAATTCATAACTATGTATTAATTATCGTGCAAATCCATATCAATCTGCAATAAGAGGTAAAGGTCCGGTATATAATCCCAATCACCCATTAACATAGCATACTCCCATTCCATTCATTTCTATCCGAATTCAAATGTCATATAGAACGGTTCGCACTTGAAGGCTTTGACAATCTTATATCATGAACATACGTAAGCAGTCAAATTATTAATCAGTTAGTTTCAGCCTCAAAATAGTCAATAACTAACCATATTTCGTCAAGTATTATGGAAGCAGACTCACAATGTGAGTGAGATTCCTTATGCCGATCAATTATTCTTTACAAGAAATTTTGATCACAGATTATCGATTATACATAACAAAACATATTACAGGTTTCAAATTTTCATAAACAAACCCCTCAGTCCCTCAGACATTGACAATAAATGTGTCGGCTCACAAATTCGTAGTATTTACATTTTCCTTACATAATTATAAGAGTCTCTCTATACCTAACTTCTTATCACAGTCAGTCCTTCTCAACACATTACAGAACGTCATGCAAAACTTATTCTTGTCAGAAAGTCTAATTACAAGCACCCCGCAGGTTTGAACATTGTTATAATACAGTGAACGTGGCTATACTGCGGAATGTAGTTGTAGGAATAATCCATATTTAATGTGTGAGCCATTCAGCTGAACAGGTGTTAGAAGGCACAATCGTTGTTATATCAATCCATCAATAACAACCAATAACATAAAAGTATACTTCATTATGGACACATAAATTATCTTACCAGTCAACTCGAACTCTTACCCCACTTCTACCGGCAACTTTGTTGATCCAATTCCACCTGCTTGTTTATACAGTTTACCAACAATTTTTTTTTCCAACGGAGGTAGGATCCTTGTCCTTATTCTCGCCACAATCTGCACAATAACCATTATACAGTAGACATAATCCACAATTGTTAGCCTTACCAGAATACTTAACGTTGCTATCAATTTTCCAGATACTTCGTGGTGTCATGCAAGATGCCTCAAGCTTTTCTAGACATCCTAGAGCTCAATGGATCCGTGTGTGAGATAGCAACTCGTGCTCTGATACCACTTGTCACGCCCCTAACTCGCCCCCAAAAGGTTTGGGCATGACCTACTCGAGAAATGCATGAATATCCCGATGTAAATGATAATCGGGGCCTAAGCGGAAGCATTAAATTCAAAAGTACAATAATTGGACACATCCATTGAGCTACTATCACAAACCGGGACCATGCCTTAAACCAACTGATAATAATGAACAATGAGATATATACAAATGTACAAGTCTGCCCGGATATTGGGCACTCAACAAAACATTAATTACAAAGCGGCTTTAAGCCAACAAAACTAGTAAAGTCAAAAGGCGGCCAAACAAAAGCTGCTCTAGTATACAGGCTTCTTGAGTGCCTAGTCGTCCTCAGTGACAAAGGATGGTGACAATGATGCTAGACTTGATTACCTCTGAGAATCGACAAAATAACGAGAATGAGACAAGCCCGGTGAATATTAGTACTTAAACAATTAAATCATAATGCGTGGCTGTACATGCATCAACTCAAATACAAAAATGTCTGATTTTACCTTGGACGGCTCTTGGCCTATTACCTAATTTTAGCAGATTGACCTATTGGCCCAACTTTATCAGTTGGCCTTTTCAGATAGCCTTACGGCACCGCAGTAGCCTTTCGCACACAGATAGCCTTCGGCAAGATGTGTCGCCTTTACGGCACACGCAGATAGCCTTCGGCCTGAGATAGCCTTTCGGCACAGATAGCCTTCGGCAGATAGCCTTCGGCACACAGATAGCCTTTTCGGCACACAGATAGCCTTTCGACAGGTAGCCTTTCTAAGACACGATAGCCTTTCGGCGCAGTAGCCTTCGGCGGCACACAAATATATTAGAAATATCTGAGAATTGTGCATGGACTCAAGAGGTGGCTCGTCACGGATTCTAGAGGTGGCTCCCACTAAAGTGTAGCACTTAGTTCCGTCTGACACTTTGCTCCACACCGAAGTCAATAAGTTTCATCATGTCATATCATAAACAAAAGCGAGTATCATAGCGGAACAACCATAGTGTCATCAAAACGGACTAGCCTTACAGCCATATAGAGACACATAGTCTCTTTTTATCATTTAGAGGAGTTAGCATATTTAAGTTACTTATCACAAAGTGCCAACATCATCCATTAATTCCAAGGGTACATAAATACTATAGTATCATAATGTACCCACGTTTCACTTGCTTATTATCATGAATCAATGTCCTTAATTTGCGGATAATAGTATGTGCATTTGATCCATCAAAATATTTGCCTCGTAATAACAGGAAATAATACCAGTTGCTTACAGATGACAGAAAGTGAATATGTAATATAGACAGAGCAGAATAATTCCATAGTTACACCACTGTATGTAGCTTTTTCAACGTTCACACGTATATCCATTTGAAGTGAAATCACTTACAAGGATTAGAGCGTTATAACAGAAAGTAAAATGTACATATAGCGTACTATTACTCACAGTGTTGTAATAGCGTGCTAATTCCTTCCAGAGTGTAGCCTGCACACAAGCATAACTTGTAAATTAATTCCTTTTCTCTTAAATCATTGAGGAACCATTCTCAGAGTCATTACACTTCATACGAATTTATAATCGCCTTAAAAGCATCAGAAAAATATTTTAGCAATACCAGAGGCATAAGCATGCAAAACTGAACAACATTTATTTTTTGTCTAAAATAAGCCTCCCCGCTCGAGCGCCACTTTTGGCGCTCGGCGATTCTACGAGGTACCAAATTTTGGAAGGTGGATTTTCCCTCGGCGGGCCTTCCTCCTTCGGCGGATTGGACGAAGTTCCAAAAATCTGATCTTCCAATTCCATAACCTAGCTCCATTTCCATACTAGTTTCATGCAATCCAAGATGAATTTGAGACAATACATCAATCTAACATCATCATAACATGGATTCTACCTTGAACTTGACAAACTAAACAAGATTAGGAGCTTAATCAAGTAATTTCTCTCCATTTCAAACAAAACCCAATCTTGAATCAAAACATACATATAACCATAATTTCATGATAAACAACCAAAGAGTGAGTATAATTTCATACTACACCCACTATAGTGTCAAAATATCAATTAAAGAGAAACCCTCATAATCAACCATGAGTTAACCATGATCATTTCATGAACATCCATAACAATCTCTAAGTTGCCATAACAAGGGGAGCTTGGTCTTACCTTGAATTAGATTCCACAACACTAACAATTTGCCAAGCTCTTGTTGAATCCTCCTTTCCCCAATTCTCTCTTCCACTCTCTTATTTTCTCTCCCAAAAAGAGTCTCACGTTTTCCTCTTAGGCCTCAAAACAAGACTTAGACACATATATATATAATAAAGACATATAAGACGAAAATCAATCGTTTAATCATTCCGAAATTGAAATTTCGTAAACATGCTTAATATTACCTAAAAATTATGCTGATCACAGATATATAATCCATTTCTGAAAATTAAGTCGTTAAGGCCCCCAATTTCTGCTCTAAACATTCTAGAGGAACAGATATGTTCCTTGTTCAACAGATAGACTTCCTTAAACATGGATTTCACTTACATCACTTTAATTTTCTACGGAATTTCACAGTAAACATTCAATTGCTCACATCAAGGACTAAAACTATATCAGAAAACATGTATGAGGGTCGGGTTATTACAACACTAGTATGCAATAACACACAAGGTGAGCATGCAATAACACGCAAAGGGGTGGACTTAAACTGACATGGATAGCTCGCAAGCATGCCAAAATCAGTGGCCAAGATGCTAAGGAATGAGAGCTAATTGGCACACAAACATGCACGCAAACATGGACCAACACTCAAGCATTAAAGACAACTCTCAAACACACTTGAAAGGACGCAGATATGGATTAATGGCATATACATTAAGCTCTGAAAACATGCTAAGAATATGGTGCCAAACCAATTAAACCAAGCAAACAATGCATGTAACATGGTCCAAAACTCAAGGCAAGCCAAAGGTGTATTGAACTACACTTAGCAAAATCAAACATGGCATGAATTAAATAACCAAAATCAGAGGTTTGGCATGCTAAAACAAAGCCAACAACACATCTAGATGGCATCTAAATGGCTCAAATCCAAAAGCATGCATAATTACCAAAACATGGAGCATACAACACAAGCTTTTAAAGCATCCAAGAGGCATCAAAGGCAAGCATGCAAGCATGTCATGAGGACTGAAATGATGCTATAAGTGGTGTAAAACCACTAAAATAAACCAAGCAATGGATGCTCAACACTTCACACACTTAAAGCCTACAAGCTAAACAATGCAAAGGGGCCATGCAATACATGGCAAACATGGCTAAAACAACCAAGGGCAGACCTTAACCATGGAAAAACAAGTACAAAAGCCTCACAAAGCTAAGCCCAAAACATGCTTGAACAAGGGTCAAAGCCTAGATGCATGTTAAGGCTAAATGATGGCATTACAAGACATGTATGCAGGGCATGCAAGGTGTGTCCAAACCAACTCAAAGTTGAGGTAAAACATGGCAAAATACAACCAAATACCTACTGAAACATGGCCAACATGATCTCAAAATGGTGCTCAACACATGAGGCTTAAATGGCCCTTTTTAAGGACAACAAGGAGAGGGGGTGGCCCTCTCCTTCTTGGGACGTCAAGGCACCATCCTCATCACTGAAATCCCTCAAGATTTCAGCGGTGAGGAGGCCCGAACACAATGGTCCCGGAGCTCAACCAAAATGGCACAAAATGGAGCCTTACAAGGCTTAAGAGGGGTCAAACAAACCCAAATCTTAAAACACCCTGAACAAACTATTTAGAGCACTAAAAAATAGAACTTTTCTATGTTATATGCTAAGCTCAAAAATAGATGCAAGATAGGTAAATAAGCTATGCAAAAATGGGGGAAAAAGGGCAAGTTTCTTACCCTTGTTGACCCTGTTCACAAACAATGTTCCAGCAGCTTCCTTAAGCTTGAATCAGCTCCACAATTTCAAAAACAACCCGTTAGTACCTCAGTGGCCAAGGGAAGGTGTAAGTCTAGGTGTTTGTGTGCAAATCTAAGACTAAAACACCTTAAGGGCAAAAAGAGAGAGAGAAAATAGATATAGGATAGATTCACAAACCCTAACCCTAATCAGAGCTCTCCTCTATATTTTTGCTAACCTAGAGGAGGGAGAGGGAGCTCCCGCTTATAGACAATCCAATCTTGTAAAGCTTCCAAAGGAAGCTAACAAGAGGGAGATCCCTCCATACACGTGTATGGAGGGGAGCCAAGTGCATGCCAGCTGCACAAAAAATATCTGCAATAGCAAATGCACAGTAGTCGGCCGGCCAAAAATGCAATTAACCAAAAAAAAGATAGCCGGCCGGCCATCTATATTGCCGGCCGGCCAAACATTTGGCCGGTGGCAACAAAAAACAGCCGGTGGCCTCAAGCCATGGCCGGTGATGGGTGGGGATGGTCAACAAGCCCTACCCTACCCCTCAAAGGCAAAACACAAGTGTTTGGTGCAAAACTAGACACAAAACAGTCGAGTCGAGAGATCTTGAGACAAGGCGCGTAGCCGAGACCTCCAGGAACTCAAGACAAACACAAACAAGGATGATCACTGAGTGTTTAATCAGTGACGTCCATGTCTTGAGGACAGTCAAAAATGGGGTGTCTACACATACATCCTGTAGAGACACACTCTAACAGCACATATCAAGCAAGTGAGAGCCAAAAACACCCCTATGAGGGTTTCCCTGTCCTATTTTGTCAAGAGCTAGGGTTTTACTACGCATGTAGCAGTTTCATACAATCCTACATTCAGGTGAGCAACCTGTCCTAGTTTGGAACAGTCTCTATAGCTTACGATATGCAACTAGGTCAAATAGTCAGAAAGGGTGCCTTAGCAAGACCACCTAATATACCTCTCGCTCCTAACACCGAGAAGTGAAAGAAGGGTCAAACGGTACGGCGGTGATCCAGATCCAAGGTTTGTGTTCCCATCGTGGCAGAGCACGCAACCGGTCAGCCTTATGGCATGCGTTTCCAAGCAAGCCTCTGACAAACCGTTCAGGAATAGCAAATGGCAAACACTGTGACTTAGGTGCACCTATGCAAATGCAATGCAAAGAAACACATAAATGTAGATAAAACAACATATCATGAGTTCGATTCAAGTTCTCTAAATCCCCAGCAGAGTCGCAAGAAACTGTAGACCCGACTTTCTTCGCGCGCCCCCCCTTTCGGAGAAGGCGCGAATTGGTCTTGCTATTACAGTTCGGACTCCCATCACGGTTCTAAATCTAATCTCACAAAGTGCAATGTAAGACTGATGAATCACCAAAGAGTCCAAATCTGGGAATTGGTTTTGGAAAATCAATTTTGAATCAAAAAGCGCCAAACATGGACTGCTTTGCCAGATTACAGAGTCACCACCTAAATATTTTGTTTTGGGAAATTTAGGAAACCCTGACTCGTGCCAAAGGTCACATGTTCGTCATCACCAAAGTTGCCTCGGCTCGGGAACTTGGGTACGAGAGGGGAAGGTCTTGAAATGAGCTCCCCCATTCACCCGATCAAAGATCGGCCTCTACTAAGCATGATATGTTGTTTTAAAAACACATGTGTTCTTATTCCAGTTATTAGCTATCTTACTATGTGATGCACACAGGATACAAGTATAGACTAAAATCACTAGAATTGGAACAAAACAACTCATGTTTGTTTTCGAAAATGGTTTGAAAATGCCACCCTCACAGTGGGCTACAGCGCAGATTTGTCACCCTCAAGTGGGCTGAAAACATGATGATTTGCAACTTCGCAAAGTGGGCGCAAAACTCACATTCATTGAATTGTCCCAATTCAAGTAATCAAGCCTTCATCCATAGGCATTCATGCAGTTAAGTAAATAAGCACATAGCCTCATGGAAAACATGTTAAACATGGCAACACTCACACTCATGCAAGTATGCTAAAGCATAAACACTTACAATGTACTCCGAGCCAAAACAAGAAACTAGTTAGAAATCATGCATGATCCGAACTATACAAAATGCCTAATGCAACACATGCAAAATGCAACTAAATAGGCTCGGCTATCTAAGATGACATATGAATGCAACAATTCGATAACATGCTTTGAAACATGTATTCAAATAAGTATTGAAATACGATGCAGTTTAAATGATGCGACGAGCCCAGTGCATGCAAGACAAAATGAATGATGCACGCATGCAAGCAAAAGGTATGCTGATCAAAATATGCCCTAATCTAACCATCAAAAGGGAGAAAGATGTGGAGTTGGAAGACATGCACACACACATGCACACTTATTACAACATTGCACCCTCGCGAAGGAGGGTCCGAATGAATGAGCTAAGCTAATCTAAGCTAAGCTAATCAACTAATCTAATTAATCTAATTAGACTAATTATTACCCAACCAAATTGAATAACTAGCGAACTACTAATTATTACAACACTTAATTAATTAACAAATTAATTAAATAAATTAGAAAACCAAGCTAACTAACAACTAATGCTTTAAACCAAGTGTAGATCGAACTACTCTGCTGCTTGCGATTGTAGTTCTAGCTCTGCGATTCGGACTCTGTCACGGTTACAATCTAATCTCACAAAGTGCAATGTAAAGGCGATAAATCACCAAAGAGTCCAAATCCGGAAAATCATTTTGAAAAATCGATTTTAATCAAGAAGTGCCAAACATGGACTGCTTTGCCTGATTTCAGAGTCACCACCTAAATATTTTGTTTTGGGAAATTTAGGAAACCCTGACTCGTGCCTGAGGCCACGTGTCCATCATCACCAAAGTTGTCTCAGCTCGGGAACTTGGGTACGAGAGGGGAAGGTCCTGAAATGAGCACCCCCGCTCACCCGATCAAAGATCAACCTCTACTAACATGATATGTTGTTTTTGAAAACACATGCGTTCTTGTTCCGGTTTATTGGCTAACTTACTATGTGATGAACACAGCATACAAGTATAGACTCAATCACGCGGATTGGAACAAGACAACTCATGTTTGTTTTTGAAAGTGCTACACGCAAGCAGGCTAAAGCGCAAATTTGCCACCCCCAAGTGCGCTTAGAAAAACATGATTTTGCCACTTCAAGTGGGCTTAAAACTCACAATCATCGAGTTGTTCCAATTCAAACAATCAAGCCTCCATCCACATGCATTCAAACAGTTATAGCAGTTATGCACATAGCCTTATGGCAAGCATGCTGAACATGGCAACACTTACACGCATGCAAGGATGCTAAAGCGTAAAAAGCTTACCTAGTACTCTGAGCCAAAACAAAAGCTATGTCAGAAATCAATGCATGATCCTAGCTATGTTAAGAATGCCTAATGCAACACATGCAAAATGCAACTAAGATAGGCTCGGTTATTCTAAGATGTCATGTGAATGCAACTAGATAACATGTATTCAAATTGGTATTGACAAACAATGCAATTTGTATGATGCACCGAGCCCGGTGCATGCAAGACAGATGAATGGATGCACGCATGCAAAACATAAGTATGCTAATCGAAATATGCCCTAAACTAACAATCAAAAGCTGATAAGTAAAAGGGAGAAAGAAATGAGGTTAGAAGACATGCACACACACACACACACACACTTATTACAACATTTGCCCTCTCGACTGAGGGTCCGAATAATAAGCTAACTAGCAAATCTAAGCTAATTAAACTAATTATTACAAACCAAAACTAATTAACTAACAAGTTAACTAGTTATTACAAAACAAATCGATTAGCTAAGCATGTCAACTAATGAAGTACAAAACCAAAGCATTAGCTATCTAAGCAAAGCAGCTAAGTAAAGTAGTAAGAAGAGGTCCTCGGGGCGAGGGGTGCATGCATGCTCGGTCGCCTCGTTGGAAAATTCATTACTATGCCCCAACTTGCCTCTGTTTGCATTTGATTTCAGAACACTGCACAAACATCCAAATAGCTTCTACTCCAACATGGAGACCTCCAGGAGGGCAGCTGACCACTTAATGGTGTTGTAGACCACTTGTAGACCACCTAAACATGCTGCAGACTAGAAAAAGTGGTCGGCCAGCTACTTTTTCGGGTCTACCGACCAAAAAATTCTGCCAAGCTCCAATTTGCTATAACAGAGAACAAGAAGGGGCACAACAGTGTATTTGCAAGGTATGTGTGCACAACCACCTTCCCTATCATTTCTTAAGCTCAAGGGAGTGTGGTTCTCATTTCTCGTGTTTGGATTAACGCTCTACCCAAACACAATGCAATGCAACATGATCAACCTATCAATACTAATCGCTTGCAAACACAATGCAATGCAACAACATGCAAACAACATGCAATACAACAAAATGCAAACACAATGTAATGTAACAACATGAAAACAACATGCTCTTCTATGAATGCTAGAATCGCATGTACGAGTTTCCAACATATGAACAATGCATGCATGGCAAGTTTAGAAGCCTAAGGCATCAAAGCTAGGAAAGAACATCTCACAAGAGGCATGCAGTACAATGCTCAACGGACTTAAACTGAATATAGACAGACCTAAATCATGCCAAAACAGTGGCCAAAATACTCTGAAATGATGGCATGAAAAGCAAGATAATGCATGCTCATGCGTTGGCCCATCAACTAAGCATAAGAGCATAACTCTCAAACACGATTAAGAAGTGACAACTGTGGAAGTGTGACAAAATTATATGCTCTGAAATCAGGTGTGAAATGATGCCAAATCATGCACATGTCACAAATGAAGCATGCTAGGAGGTTCAAAGCTTGAAACTAGCATAGGCACTTGCACTATAGCTACGCAATACATGAACCATATGGCCAAGACAACCCAAAACATTCATAGAGCATGTCAAAACAATGCTAAAACATGTATGGAGTATAGCCAAAACAGGCTAGCATGAAAGCATGAAGCATGGAGCATGCTGGGCCAACAAAGAGGATTACACTACATCTACCAACACCAAGCATGAGATGACTTTGCTAACAAAAATCAGAGTTGTATCATGGCAAAATAAGACCAAAAACCCACTGAGATGGTAGCCCAAAAGCTTAAGCAAGATGGCATACACATAATGGCTCATGTTTAAGGCATAAAGCCCCAACCCTCCAAAGCATTGGAAAAGTGACACATGTGAGTGGGTGGCCACACTACATGCACTGAAATCACATATCAAATGATGCTAAATCATACAAATCGCCCAAGCAATGCATGCTAGTGACTTGGAAACTCAAAGCTAGTGAGCTAGAATGCACTATGACTATACAAAGCAAGGGATGCATGACCAAAACAACTTAAAATAGAGCTTAAGCGTGGCAAAACATGGGTAAAAGCTTCCTGGAGTGGAGCCAAAAAACATGCTAGAATGATGATCCAAAGCATGATGCATGTTAGGCTAGCGAGTGGAATTGCACTACAAGTGCAAGGAGCATGAAAGAGGTAATCAAACCAACCCAAAAACAGAGTTAAGGCATGCTAAAATAACACCAAAAACTTGCCGAGATAGGACCAAAACATGCTAGAAAGATGAGCTATCAACACAAGCATGTAAGGCTAGTATGCAAAATTTACACTACAAGTGTAACATGCAAGCATCCAATGAGCAATCCAGCCTAAAATAGAGCTATGCCATGCTGAAATAATGCTTAAGACATGCTAAGATGGAACCAAAACATGCTAGAAAGATATGCTCAAACATGAGGCCAACAAGGCAAGCAAGACACAAGGAGAGGGGATGACCCCCTCCTATTTGGGACCTCAAAACACACTTTCCACCACTGAAATTTCTCTTAGTTTTTGTGGGGAAAGCGGGTTAAATACTCTTGAGATCTGGAAGACGCCAATGATCCTCGGCTAGTCACCTGCAAAGATACAAATACTCGATTGGGTGCCGGAATTAGCACTCCGACGGACAAGTCAATTCCTCTACTCAAGAAAGCTTGTTCACTAAGTTTTTAGAAGTGATTCTTGCATACCTTTTCTAGTCCATTGCCATTATATTTATACTCGTTTCTTCTGATCCTCGGGCCAGGGCCTACTTTTTCAATCATTATCTTTTCCACTATTCGGCTCTAGGGATCATCCCCTATTCGGCCTATTTATCCTATTCGGCCCCTTATCCTTGTGGGATATCTGCCGGCTAGCGTCAAGCTTCTGAAATATACCTCCTTTATCTTCGCCAATTATTCGGCTACCACAATTGCCCTCCGAACTCCCTGTTGACGGCAGTTGATCGGCGTGTTTGGTTCAGAATTTGAGAAGTTTAGCGTCAGGCGGCTTCGCGTGCCCCAATATGTCAGGAGGGGCACGCCTTTTTGCCCATCATTACGCTTTCCCACTCTATTCATGTGTATCTCAGCATTTATTGCCATTTGTAACCTAGGTCCTCTCGCATTCACATTTAAATCGATTTTCTGAGACTTTTGGATCGCCAGTGCATATCCCTCCGTGACTCGCGTTTTCTGCAACTTCTTTCCGTCTTCCCTTGTCTCATCTGCTCTTCGTAAGTCTCCTTCTTCCTTCTTTGTAATCCTATTTTCTGTTTGCTATTTTAGCTTCGGCGAATATTTAGTTCTTTGCTAAGATGGCCAAACATTTGAAAGACCTCCTTTCTGAGGATCGTATCTCCGGTTTCCGGCAACATTTTTCTATTCCTGACGACGTCCATTTATCCCTTGTAACAGACAACGCTCTTGACATGGAGAGGGAAGATCAAAACACGATCGTATTCCCCCTTTTATCCATTGCGGAGGGTGGGGTTCGTTTCCCCCTACACCCACTTCTTAGGGCCGTTCTCCGCTATTGGGGTTTGATTCCTTCTCAACCCAATGTAAATTTCTTTCGAATCATCATGGGGGTTGTAGAGTTGAATCGACGCCTTAGGATTAACCTTGGGATTCCGGCCATTCGGCATTGTTACGCCTTAGCCAAATCCTCCAGTCGGCTGGGGCGGTATTTTCTCAGGGCCAAAGATACTGACCATCACTTGGTGAATATGCTTGCGATTACGGTAGCGGGTTGGCAACGTGATGGTCAACGTCGAGTAATTGGGAGTTCAGAAGGAGGATCACTGGACCCTATTCGAACATAAGGGTGACCCGGTTGCCGCATAGCGTCTTATGTTTGTTGGTCTATCTCTTATTGCTCTTTTCCTAAATTCCTTTTTATCTTCTGCGGGTAATAGGTTGAAGAAAATTGACTTGGTTGTGGCGTAGTTCTTGGGGAAATCAAGACTGCACTCACATATTTCGGCCGCCCAAACGTACAAAAACAAGGGAGAGCCGCCCATATTCTCCTTCGGTATGAACCCACTTACACTACTTTCTCGGCTGCAGACAACATTCCGATTCCATCCGGCAATCAACAGCTCTCGGCCCTTATCTTCCCCAGCTTTAAAAACCTTAGGCAGATCGATCTCGTACTTCTGATTCAGGGGAAGATGACGAGCCGGTTGTAGAGGTGATTGCCGATCCGGCTGGGGAGTCTACTAAGGGGGTTGTAGAGGGTGACGAGGCCGTACGCTCGGCATTTGAGGCCACCGAGCCATCCGCCTCAGGACGAGCAGATTTCCCTTCTGGGGATATTTTTGCGAATTTGGGGGATCTACCCGGCGATTTCTTTGAGGGTATGGCGAAGGAAAGCCCTACTTGCAGATGGTAGCGTAAAAAGAAATGCCGAGCGGATAGCCGCCCAAAAGAAGGCTGAATGCGCCCAATCAAATCCCAGCTTGATCAAGCCCTTCGTACCCGTTTTTGAGGGGACGGTTGAGGTTGCTGTGTCCGACACGGGAAAAGAGGGTGGAGAACAGGCCGATGGAGAACGGCTGATTCCGGAGCAAGGCCAAAAGTGTGGTGCCGAGGGAGAAGTGAGTTCAGAAGCTGGCCCTGGTAGCAAACGGCCTCGGCTTGAAGAATCGGACGTGGTCGCTCCATTCGTTATTCAGCCAAAGATCAGGGATATGCCGATTTTATCCAACGCTTCGGCCATCGAGGATCCAACCGTGGCTCTGAGCCTGGCAGCTTCAATTTCTCTGCCGGCTGACAACAAAGCCTTCGGTGCCGTGCCTGATATTATGGCCGTTGCCCTAACTGCTCAATCGGCACTCCTGGTAGGTCACCTTCATTTCGCTCTTCTTTGTTAAAGGCGTCTAATCATACCGAATTATTTTGCAGACGATTGGAAGGATCGCTGACTTGGGTCGCCGCCTGCGTGCTGCTCTCGGGAGAATTGACCATTTGCAAACAGAGGTGCAGGGTCAGAAAAGTAGGGCCGAGTTCGAAATTATGAGAGCTGAAATGGAGAGTGCGCGAGCCAAAGCGGAGAAAGAGAGGGTTCGCGTCGTAAAACCGTGTTGATCTTTGAGGGTAAGGCAAATCTGGCGAGGAATCGCTCAAACTTTCAAGAAAGCACTTCTTTGAGCGGAAGCTTCAGTTAGAGGCGTAAAATGACCGGAAAGCCGAATCGGAGGCCTTTGTGGTAGGGAGAGGCGCCGCTCTGACGGAATATGTTGAAGAAGTGTCCAAATTTGAGAATCGCGGGTTCAAACATGGGTGGCTCAAAGCCCTTGCTGCCGCTGAGGTTACATTGGATTGGCCAATTCCTTATGAGAAGGTGGATGTTGAGCCACTTGAATCCGATACCGACGAGTGATCTGGGAGCCGTTTACTGAGCAGGCGTCTTTTTGTTTTTGTTTTTCTTC
Source organism: Camellia lanceoleosa (assembly GCA_025200525.1). Taxonomy (NCBI): domain Eukaryota; kingdom Viridiplantae; phylum Streptophyta; class Magnoliopsida; order Ericales; family Theaceae; genus Camellia; species Camellia lanceoleosa. The sequence continues at coordinate 26,115,717 of CM045770.1, forward strand.
TTTTGGATAGTGCTTTGTTGGTTCGGGGTACTTTTCATGTATAAATTGGTTAGCATCTGCGCGCAATTTATTAATGAAAATTTCCTTGTAATTTTTGCTACCACCACACACTTTGTATGTAAGAGTTCTGTGGTTTAATTTTAATGAAAGAGTTCTGTGTTTGTCAATGCATTTGGTAAAATGGAATTGCATATACTATGGGGAAACCCTGATTTGTGAATCTGCCCTTGCCCCAGGGGGTTCATGAAAAGAATTCAAGCTCTGAATCAATTTGTGAGCCGGCTGGGGTACTTGGTCCGAATAGATTGATAAATCTGCTCTTGCTAGTCAACTCGTGAGCCGGATGATTTTACTGTGGCACGAATGATTTTATCTAGAACTCTTCTAAACAAACCGTACATACAATATCGTGTGTCCAAACTTTAGTTTGTTCCTTACTTGAATCTGAAGTTTTCATCAACAGTTCTTGTGCGTTCTTTTTTTTTTTTATATGTCGCTAACCACTGAAGGTAGAGAGAGGAAAAGATTGGTCAATATTTGGGTTCCTGCAGACTCAATACATATCCCATCAAAATCACCATTTGCAATTTCAGTGCCTACTGATCTTGGACCCTTAGATTGATGAATCTGCCCTTGCCCCAGGGGGTTCATGATAAGAACTCTGGCTCTGAGGAATCAATTCGTGAGGTAATTTGGGGTACTTGAGCCGAATAGATTGATGAATCTGCTCTTGCCCGAATCAACTTGTGAGCCGGCTGGGGTACTTGAGCCGAATTTATTGATGAATCTGCTCTTGCCCTAATCAACTTGTGAGTAAATTTGGGGTACTTGAGCCGAATATATTGATGAATCTGCTCTTGCCCTAATCAACTTGTGAGTCGGCTGGGGTACTTGAGCCGAATAGATTGATGAATCTACTCTTGCCCTAATCAACTCGTGAGCCGGCTGGGGTACTACGCACTTAGGCTGAACATATCCCATCAAAATCACCATTTGCAATTTCACTGCCTACTGATCTTGGACCCTTAGATTGATGAATCTGCCCTTGCCCCAGGGGGTTCATGATAAGAACTCTGGCTCTGAGGAATCAACTCGTGAGCCGGCTGGGGTACTTGAGCCGAATAGATTGATGAATCTGCCCTTGCCCCAGGGGGTTCATGATAAGAACTCTGGCTCTGAGGAATCAACTCGTGAGCCGGCTGGGGTACTTGAGCCAAATAGATTGATGAATCTGCTCTTGCCCTAATCAACTCGTGAGCCGGCTGGGGTACTACGCACTTAGGCTGAAGATCTTGAGCCAAAAGCTTGTCCTGCCGTCAACTTAGTCGGCGTCAGGCGATTGGGTTTCGCGATTAATGAACTTGCCTCGATCGTGCTGCCTCTGCGAGTGTTAAATGATCAAAGGTACAGCTTTTAAGAGTCTGGTAGGTATCTGATTCAAACTCCTGAGAGAAAATCTATTGTGCGAATGTCGAACAAACTCTTCTTTAACAGCAAAGGGGAAGCCAAGACATTGGCTGAGCTTGGCAGTGATATGAATCGAAGTGAACACCGTGGTGCGCTCTTGCATGCTGAGAGTAAGAGTTCTATGGGTCGAGAGAGGCGTCAATCTCCTTGACATCGTAGTAGGTCGCCCAGACGGGATAGGCAGTCCCATGGGAGATCACCACACGCCTAAGTCGAAAGGAGATCAGACGCGAATCCATGCCCGTTAAGTTTTGCAGTATTTGTGAAGAATAGGCCCATGACGGAAGCGGACTCGATCGTTCGAGATCCAGACGTGGCGGTCGAGTTTGCTCGACAAATATTTCCTCCGGAAGTTCAGCAGTCAATGGCTGGTCGTCAGGACTACGAAGTGTTTCGCGAGGGCATTCATGGAGCGGTGAAAGCGCTCTATACGGCTTATGAAGTCGGCATCTTGCGGTTGTCGCCGCTGCGAAATGGAGAAAAAGGAAGAGCATATCCGCGGTTTGGAGGCTCGCGTGGAAATGAGCGTGAGTTAAGAAAGATCAAAGCGGCTCGGTACAACCGAGGCGGGTGAATCCAATCGTGGAAGAGAGGGTTACCAGTCGGCTTATAAGCGTTGCCATTGCCGATCGTGAAACGGCGAACATGTTCGCATTGGAGTCCGCAAAGGGGAGGTCTTATGAAAGAGGTTTTCACGAAGGGCGCTTGGTTGGAATCCAAAAGACCAAGGAGAAGCTTGTCGAAGAAGTTTGCCGATGTGAAAATCGTGGGTTTAGGCTTGGTTGGATCAAAGCATCTCAAGTTGCTGAATCTCTTCGCTTGTCAGGCATCGATTCGGCGTCACCTCTCTACCACAGTAAGGATTTTCCGTTTTCTGCTTTCGAGGTTGAGAAGAGTGAGGATGAGGGCGACGCCGTATGACTTTAATTATTATAAGATTGAGCGGTGTCGCGTTAGATTATGTAATTTCTTGGTTTTTTAATAAAAGGCGGCTTTATTGAAAATATCAAATTGTCTCCTGCATTGGCGTGTCCGTGTTTAATTTTATTGCATAAATGGTTGGATAGCGTAAATACATCAATCGGACTCGACATCTGTTAAATCGATCGCCCGATTCGTTAAGCGTGATCGGCCTACATGTAATGGCCGTTTACTTTTGATTAAGGCCATTCGGGTGTGTTTTGTTAAAATTTGATCAAGCCGTGAGCCAGGGATCGAATGCTGGATGTCTAGCCGATTGGGCTAGATAATTTTTGCCCTTCGCACCTCTGCACATTTTAGCCAACCGTTGGGTTAAATAGGTCATGGAGAATGTTGACGCGCTTTGTCTCGTGGGGTTTAGTGTTGATAAAATCACTTGAGATTTGGGCCTCGAGATCGCGGCCATTGCTGAGAATAAAAGTGGCAGGCGCCTTATGCAATCAAACATATTTGGCTCACCAGCATCTATTGTGGGATGCTCAAGAGTTCTCACCATCAGATGGTGATAGTTGCAGGAGCTCAAATTCCGGCCGAACTTGGCGCTCAGATGGTTTCTTGGCGGAGGATTCTCTGGTGTGGGAGGTGGACCGAAAGGAGAAACTGGAAACACGTTAGCCTCCAAGTCGTTGAAGCAGATCGCCTCGAAAGGAGACACAACGACCGCTGCCCCTAATCTCCCTTGTCTTGGATCTTGGCCTTGACATTGTCGATGGTGTCAGAGGCCCGGCAACATGCCGATTCGGTAGCGGTTAGATCGATGCGTTTTGAGCGCGATGGTTGTTCAAATGACAAGAGTTGGATCGATCGGTTGATTTGTCTTAGAAGAGATAGATATTGTAATGTTGAGCGGATTGCGTCTATGTAACAACTTTTAATCAAATAAAAGTGTTATTTCATATAGTTGAGTCTTACTCTGAAAATCTTTTGTTTAGCTATCTTGGGATGAATGTTCCTGATCCCAACTTTTAATGGTTAAGCACGACATTTCGTATGGTTTAATGGTTTGCTATTAGTTTGCTATCGGAAAGTTTCCTACCAGAGCTTTTGTGTAGCTTAAATATTTTTCCTGTATTCAGGGATCGGCCCTTGCCTTAGGCGGGATGCGACTTTAACCGGAATGGAGTGCGTGCTCGTGGGCGGCTAAAACCGCATACTGTCCGAACCATATTAGTAATTCCGGCATAATTAGTTGATTAAAACAGGCTCCGGATCCGAAGACTAATTCGGCCCTAAGGTGTCATGTGGCCAAGGGGTCTCCGAATCTGGAGATTTATTTTTATGTCGTGATATCCGAAGGCGCTCGAATCCGAGACTTATTCGCCCTAAGGTGTCGTGCACCAAAGGGAGCTCGAATCCGGAGACTTATTGCCCTAAGGTTTCGTGCACCAAAGGGAGCTCGAATCTGGAGACTTATTCGGCCCTAAGGTGTCGTGCACCAAAGGCGCTCGAATCCGGAGGCTTAATTTGTGTCGTGATATCCACGAAGGCGCTCGGTCGGAGACTTATTACGCCCTAAGGTGTCGTGCACCAAAGGCGCTCGAATCCGGAGACTTATTTTGACCAATCGTGACATCCACGAAGGCGCTCGAATCTGAGACTTGTTCGGCCCTAAGGTGACTGCACCAAAGGGGCTCGAATCCGGAGACTTATTTTTGGCCAATCGTGACATCCATGAAGGGCGCTCGAATCAGGAGACTTATTGACCCTAAGGTGACTGCACCAAGGGGCTCGAATCAGGAGACTTATTTTGTGCCAATCGTGACATCCACGAAGGCGCTCGAATCAGGAGACTTATTCGCCCTAAGGTGACTGCACCAAAAGGGGCTCGAATCAGGAGACTTATTTTGTGTCGTGACATCCACGAAGGGCACTCGAATCAGGAGACTTATTGACCCTAAGAGGTTTGAAGGAGAGTTTGCCAAAGAAAATCGATTTTCATTAAAAGCGTGGTACTAGTACAAGCATCGATCCCACAAGTCGAGTCCGTAAATGGATCTTCATAAAGTCTACGTTCGCGGATTAGCGGTAAGCCACGGATCTCTTCAATGCCATGATGCATTGGGAAGCGCATAAGGCGATGGTAGGTGCTTGGGACAACCTTCATGACATGCAACGAGCGCGCCCATGATGGCATTATCTTGGCGATGGAAGCTTCACAACCAAAATTCCACGTCAACCGTTTTGAGCCCGCTCGAGCAGTAGCGATCCTCTAGCGGGTAATGCAGATTTGTGTTGAAGCCGAGCGATGGGCGAGACGACGGTGATAGGTCCGACTCGTTGAGGCCGAGTTCAACAAAAGTTACGTAGTACAAGATTTCGAAGTGCTTCACGGGTCTATGAGAATGCGTTCAGCATTTGAACCGTCATCACAGCGTAATTTGGCGACCAAAGGATCGGCGTGGTAGCCACTATTCCGACGAGGTCGGAGTCATCGAACTTAATTGTCGGAGCTTCTCTGGGCCTGCCGGTTGACATGTTATGTTTTTGGGGAATTGGGTGCGATTGAATCGTATGCACGGTCGGGGATGCCGGCAGACCGTAGATTATGTGGATCACACCAAGCGGAGGTGAATCCTATCTCAAGGCTAATGCTTTGCTTGGCCTTCCCTTGCTCACGTATTGCTGCAGTCGACCATCTTGCACCAGTTCCTCAAGATGATCCTTTAGCGCATAACAGCTCTCGGTTTCGTGGCCGTGATCTTTGTGGCATTCGCATCGTTTGTCCCTCCTCCGTGTGTCGGGAGGCCCCACCATCTTCGACGGCCACTTGAAAAATGGAAGGTGCTGGACTTTAGTCATTATTGCCGCGATCGGCTCTGTCAACTCCGTATACTTCTTGTCGATTCGCCTTGAGCGTCTGCTGTCGACTTGTAGTTGTTCGTTCGTTCGGTGGGAGCACTGATCGCTTGATCGGCGGGAGCCCCGCCTTTTGTCTTGCTTGGTTCGTTGCCGGTGCTCAGGGCTCGGTGGCGGCACGGAGCTTATTGGTCGAGCAATTTCGGGGAGGGCCGTTTTGCTGGAGATTTGTCCGGCTTTTGTCCTCTTCGACTTTACAATATTCTTCAACTTTCTTCATCAACGCCTAGACTGTTTTGGGGGGCCTTCTGGTCAGGGAACTGCGCAGAGCACTGTCAGGATGTAAGCCCATTTTGAAGGCGGTGATGGCCATGGAGTCGTTGCAAGCGAATTAAACAAGGTTGAAGCACTCCCAATATCGTGCAATGCGCTCTGGCGTCTCTCGGCCGGATCTGCATAGCCCGGAGAGTCGGCTGTTCGGTTGTACCTCATTGGTGATGAACAGCCTAAAGGATTTCTGCGGTTGGCGGAAGCTTTTAATCGGTGGCTCCAACATAATACCACCTGACGGCTAGTGGACCTAGGCTGTTAGGGAATATTCGGCACATGAGGTCTTCTTTGTCTGCGTGTTGCGTCGGCTTTGTTTATAATAGCGGATATGATCGGGGGTCGATTTTCCATCGTAAAAAGTGAATAGCCAGACTTTGAATTTCTTAGGCGGGGGCGCCCTTGCGATCCGTCGAGCAGAAAGGATCGTCTTTGGTCTTCCTCATTTGGCCGCTTCTCTGCGCTTGATCCATGTTCGCAGATCCTTTTCGGAGGATGGAGGTTTGGATCGTCCTTGCGTCGAGCTCCGTGGATAATGAGTTGGAGTAGCTATCGGTATCCTTTGGTCGAGCAGGGTCTTTGCCCGTCGCCCTCGGAGGTCGCTCAGTTCTGGTCCATGGCCTCTCTAGATTTTGCTACCTCCAAGGCCAACTCTTGGCCAGTCGTTCGTTCTCGTGATCATGTTCTCGAGCCTTTGTTAGATTACCTTTGCTTGTTCCATGATAGCTGCATCGTTTCTTGTCTTTGAAGTTGTTGGCGAATCGAAGTTCAAGGCAGCGTCGTGCGCGATAGTTTCTTTTCCGAGCAAATTAGCTGGGGTGAGGTCATCTCGCTGTGTGATCTCGTTGGTGGCTATCGGAGGATCTTCGGTCCGCCTTCCATGCATGTATTTGAGTATTCCCCTGAGCAGCGTCAATTGTGGGGAAAGTGGGTTAAATACTCTTGAGATCTGGAAGACGCCAATGATCCTCGGCTAGTCACTGCAAAGATACAAATACTCGATTAAAGTGCCGGAATTAGCACTCCGACGAACAAGTCAGTTCCTCTACTCAAGAAAGCTTGTTCACTAAGTTTTTAGAAGTGATTCTTGCATACCTTTTCTAGTCCATTGCCATTATATTTATACTCGTTTCTTCTGATCCTCGGGGCCAGGGCCTAATTTTTCAATCATTATCTTTTCCACTATTCGGCTCTAGGGATCCTCCCCTATTCGGCCTATTTATCCTATTCGGCCCCTTATCCTTGCCGGATATCTGCCGGCTAGCGTCAAGCTTCTGAAATATACCTCCTTTATCTTTGCCAATTATTCGGCTACCACAGTTTTGGTGGTGAAAAGGCCAAAAAGAGGTGGTCCTAACAGCTTAAAAGGATAGCTCAAAATAAGGCAAAATGAGGCACAAAAGGGGGTAGAACACCCTCAACACCAAAGAGGCCTTAAATAAGCTTTCTTAACACTTAAAATCAGAACTTTTTGCTGTATAAAGTTATGCCTAAAACATCATGCAAATAGGGCCAATGACTTAAGCAAAACAAAGCTCTAGAGAGGATAGAGTCTCACCCTTGAAGAAACACAGCAAATCAGCAACTTCTGAGGCAAACCAAGCCTTTGAGCTTCAAATAAACCTTTAAGAACTTCAGCTCCCGAATGAAGGTGTTTCACTATATGTTTGTGTGCAAAAGTGTGAAGAAATGGCACTTTTAAGAACAAATATGTAGAGAAAGGATAAAGTATAGAGATAGATGATATGTATAGCCCTCAGCCAATTTTCTGAACCTAAAGCAAGAGGGAGGAGGCTCCCTTTTATAGAAATCCATGCCCCAAGCTTGTTTGACAAGCTATAGGCTCCAAGCAATCCCTCCATACACGTGTATGGAGGATGCTTTCTGTGCCCAACAACTGGCACAGCTGGCAAGAAAACATCTGCAGAAAAATGTAGAAAAGGTGCCGACCAGTTGAGGTGGTCGGCTGACCACTCCCACTGATCCACCAACCAGAAAAAGTGGTCTGCAAGGTCAACAAGTGGTCAACAAGGGGGGAAAGCTGGTCTGCACAAAGAAAGGAAGGTGGTGACATGGCTACCGACCACTTTAGGTGGTCCAAAGACCACCAAGACCAGCTGGCCGACCAAAAAATTGGCTGGAAGGGAAGAAAAGTGATCTACAGAGGGAGAAACTGGTCTACACCCCTTATTCCACCCTCAAATCAAGGAAAACAAGGTTTGGTTCAAAACGAAACCAAAAGGAAGCAAGACAAAACTCCGCGGGACAAGGCAGGTAGCCGGGAGCCCCGAAAACTAGTCTACAGGTACAAAAAGTGGTCTACGAGAGGGAAAGGTGGTCTACAGGCCTCTGTTTCCCTCCAGGCAAAGGCAACATTGCATGGTCCGAAAACCAGGCCAAGAGGAGAACATTAAGAGATTCCGAGACAAGGCTGGTAGAAGGCTCGAAACCAAAACTAGCCTCTGGGAGGGAAAAGTAGTCTATGACTACAAAAAGTGGTCTACGGACCTCTCTCTCCCTCCAGGCAAGGTCAACAAGGCATGATCCACAAACCAAACCAAAACACAAAGAGTTTAGAGGCCCGGCGGCAAGGCATTGAACCGAAAACTCCAGAAACTCGAAACGAGCACAAACACGCACAATCATCGAGCGCTCAAATGATGACGTCTGAGTCTTAAGGTCGGTCAAAAATGGGGTGTCTATAGTTGCCCCTCTTTGACAGAACTCGGAAGTCAAGAAGTGACAGGAGTGAATGTCAAAGCCCAGAGACGACCCATTTTTGACAAGGCTGAAGACTTAGACAAACAGGCAAGATAACAAAGAGATCGCCCATGAAGAGGGCAAGATGCAAATGACATGCACAAAGCCGAACATAACTTATGATCATGCAAAGAGGGCTGTAATGAAACATCTAGATACAAAATGTTATGCAAAGAAATGCTACAGCAAACTCGTACACAAGCAAATAATCAAACACGAACCAAACTACATCTCATGCAGAAATGATGTAAGAAAATTATGCAATCTTAGCGAACATGTGCGATAGATACAAAAGGTGAACAAAGTGTGATAGATACACTACGTGAGCATATGTGATAGATACACAAAAGGTGAACGAAGTGTGATAGATACACTAAGTGAGCAAAGTGTGATAGATACACTAAGTGAACAAAGTGTGACAGATACACTAAGTGAGCAAAGTACGATAGATACACAAAGTGAGCATGTGTGATAGATACACAAAGTGAACAAAGTGTGATAGATACACTAAGTGAGCAAAGTGCGATAGATACACAAAGTGAGCATGTGTGATAGATACACAAAGGGTGAACAAAGTGTGATAGATACACAAAGTGAACAACGTGTGATAGATACACAAAAGATGAACAAAGTGTGATAGATACACAAAGTGAAACGAAATATGATAGATACACTAAAGGTGAACGAAGTGTAATAGATACACAAAAGCGAACAAAGTGTGATAGATACACAAAAGGTGGACAAAGTGTGATAGATACACTAAGTGAGCGAAGTGTGATAGATACACTAAATAAGCATGCGTGATAGATACACAAAGGTGGACAAAGTGTGATAGATACACTAAGTGAACGTAGTGCGATAGATACACAAAGTGAACATGTGTGATAGATACACTAGGTGAACAAAGCGTGTGTGATAGATAAGTGGTATGAACAATTTTAAACAGAACTTCTTTGAATGAACCGTATACACAATATCGTCTAGTTGCACCAACCTCAAATGAACCGTACATACAATATCATGCCTGCATAAGAAAAAAACTCAATAGGTACAATATAGTTGAAACACATGTTCAACGTTACATCAAGATACAATTTCGATACGAGATAAACACGTGCATATACAATGCAAGTGGTGCATAGCAATGCAAGTGAAAAGTGTGTAGCACTGCAAGTGAAAAGTGTGGATAACAATGCAACGCGGCATACACATTCCGTGTACAACAACAATGCATTTTCAATGCAACATCAATAACATGTTTGAAGTAAAATGCCAAGTAAGGAAACAAACACCTTAACCAGACCAATTCAAACACAACCACCGATTTACCTCTCGGAGGGGTCACAACATACTTAAAAAGGATACATCTTGCTCTTGACGAGTGAGGATGAGTCATGCATCGAATTCGTGAGTCAAAGTTCCTGCGGGGATATTTTGCGTTGAAAATAGTGAACTTTTCTTGCACTTTTTCGAGAGCCAAGGACTCTAATCAGCATAAAAACACACAGGGAGGACAATGGTACCCTGAAGACTAACCAGGAAGGCTGCCAACCACCTAGACCAACTGTAGACCACCTGCAAACCACTTAAGTGGTCAGTCAGCTAGAAAAACTGGTCGGCCGACCAATTTACACAACTTTGGGGCAGCTTGGTCTTTTAGCCTCAGTTCTATAAGTGTACACCTCCAAAACACAATTCACTCACACCTCTAGTGCCGAAATCACTTGCTCTCCTTCCCTAGATCCTTTTCCTCTTAGATCCAGGCTTTACACGCGTTTTCCAATGCCCCATGCGAAGTTGATTCGCGAAAAACTTTTGATTCTCTTCAATTTGAACCGATCAGCATTTGTTTTCAGAGCTTCTTTCTCCGTTTTCACCACTTGAGGTATGTTTCTCTCGAAGTTTAGCACCCTTTCCCGGGCTTTGACTTTTCTTGACTTTTTCTCTTCCCAAGAGTTGACTTTTGTTGACATTTTGCAATTTTGGCTCATTTCGCTCATTTTGCACCTTTTTTCAGATGGCTGACCACATTCCACACGATGAGGGTTCTCCGCGAGTAGATGACGAGCCTAACATCATGCCATTGCCGCTGAGGATTAAACCTTTTGACCTAGAGAGGTACCACCCTCAGGAGCACATACTACCACCGAGCACTTTTCATCATTTCACAGGCTTCGCGTGACGAGCACCCGCAGACTTGCTACAACAGGACCCGAAGTCCCACCTGTCTCACCACACGCGCGAGGTGCGTACTTCACTTTTACATTTTTTGCGTTGTATTTTGCATTTCTTACACACTTCATGCTTTCGCTATGTATTTTATATGCTTGCTCTGAACACATTTACATACACAACACTTCTGCTCATTCTGAACACCGCTCACACACTACATTTTGTTCATTCTGCAACTAAATACATCTGTTCATTCTGCACACACCTCAGACACTGCATCTCTGCTCATTCTGAAACTGAATACATCTGTTCATTCTGCACACAACTCACACACAGCATTTCTGCTTATTTTGAAACTGAATATATCTGTTCATTCTGTACACAACATTTCTGCTCATTCTGAACAAAACTCACACTGTATTTCTGCTTATTTTGAATGCAGGTGGCTTCCCGTTTCACCCGGGGATATGGGTCGATCATCGCGAGGGAGTGGTATATGGAGCTCCTAGATGGTGTTCGACATATCGTTGATGAGGCAGGGTTTGGCCCATTTTGCACAGGGTTGTCACGTCTTCAGGCGAGCAGGACCCTCATGGGCGCATTAGTAGAGAGATGGTGGGACACCACCGACTCCTTCCATTTCTCTGCTACCGAGGACATGACGATGACCCAGTACGACTTTTCTATGCTGACGGGCCTCGACGTGGGAGGTTGGCCGATCCCATATGACTTCGATATAGGTGAGTGGGAGGCAACCTGGACTTACGTACTCGGACCCCATTTGCTGATCTACCGATCATCATGCATGGTCAGATGCACATGGTTCACAGAGTAGTACAGATGGACTACGCCCGTGACTGTTGAGGCGACGGAGCAGTACGCCGGGGGGTTCCTGATGTTCCTTCTCGGGACCACATTGTTCTCCGATAGGGGGAACACAGTCGGGCTATATCTTCTGAGTGCTCTAGTAGACCTATCACAAGTTCGGCACTTTGATTGGGGCGGCACTGGCCTTGCTACCCTTTACTGCTATATAAGCGTAACCTCCCGCGGGCGCGAGAACATAGTAGGTGGCTACTGGAGAGCCTGGGAGGTACATTCTAGCCCCTTGATTTACATTTCTGCTTTTCATTACCTGTACACTGCACAGTCCACACATTGCACATATTACATTCTGTACTCCGCATTTTGCATTTTGCATTTTCTATACATTCTGTATTCTCATTCTGTACGCAGAATTCTGCATCTTGCATTATGCATTTTCTATGCATTCTGTATTTTCATTCTGTACTCAACATTCTGCATTTTCTATACATTCTGTATTCTGACTGCCACTATCTTGCCTTTCACAGCTGTGTTTATGTGCCTACTTCTCGGCGCTGCCTCGATCCAGAGGTCGAGGCACCACCGAGTGCCATACTCACGCAGATTCGAGGGTCAATCTGGCCTGAACCGGAGACATTGCCATATCTCGAGGCATTACTTTGACCTGATGCAGGCGGCCGAGGTAATCCAGAACTCTCAGTTCTTCATGCTTTCAACTTTGATTCATCTTGCATATTTATGACATCTAATCATTTATCTAGAGGTCACTGGCCTTGGATAGCCATGCGGTATTCTCGGTTCGATTATTTGGGGCATAGGGCGCCTCGATATAGGATTTTGTTTGAGGACGGTCGGTGAAACTGGTTTCTCGAGGCGCTTCATGCGCCGGACGATGGGCAATCCCGCGGGAGATCCTTCACCGCCTCCCTTAGACATGCGGTCCACAGAGAGTCTCACTCCTAGGAGGCTAGCGACCTTATGCTAGGTATTGACAAGTCCTTTTCTGGAGGAGAAGTCGCGACATAGCTTCACACATACCTTTGCCTCCAGCGGCAGTGTCTGTACCCCCATGAGGTGAGTTGTTGACATGGCTTCTTCGAGCCGCACCCGATCTGTAGACATCCCTTCGACTAGCAAGGCTAGCGCATCGAAAGGTAGGTGTAGGGGATCCCCCTACTAGGCGATGTCTTTGGTGGCGAGATCCTCCGGCCGAGTGACAGTGGCGGTATGGGATGCCACCGGATTCTCTGAGCCCCATTGCTCGATCATCGATATGCAGTGCCTGACTCGGCATCGGTATGTCTCACAGCTTTTCCTCTATCATCCAGATATTTAGATATTCATTCATTCATGATGACTTGAACTTGCATCTGCAGCCTCGAAGGATATGTTGTGGGGTTGCTCGAGGTGATGGCCTCTCTTGAGAGTATGGTCTCATGAGGAGAGCCATTCTGTCGCTCATGGCATTCTGGTACTTTTTAATTTCCTTGTATTTATCATACTTCTGATGACATACCAAAGCTGAACACTTCACTACACTGATTCACGGCATGTTTAGATCACACCCGACACATCACATTCACATACTACATCTACATCTACTCATTCCATGCGCCATACTTGCATCTGATATACATGCTCTAGCTGATGTATTCAAATTGCCTTTTCAGGTCACACCTCTACAGCCCGAGCCACCCGGTCCTTCTCGAGTAGCAGGGACAGGGATCCTGGAACACGGTCGAGGGAGACATAGGCGCTAGACACATGACGAGTCCAGCGAGGAAGAGGTCGACACACCCTTAGTTAGAGACATCTCTGAGGCGGTGGCGACACTAGTTCGATTACGAGGGTGGAGCGGCGCCGATGAGGATTCGAGGATGGCGGTCTTGGTTCGAGCGGTGGTCTGCGTGGCGATGGTGTAGAGCTCTTGGTAGAAGAGGGTGAAGAGGGCCTCTCGATCTTGAGCCAGATAGCACCGACCCAGATGTTTGCTTTTGCTTTATTTCTCTTTTTGCTAGTAGTTATAGCACATTGTACAACCTTAGGCAGTTTTATTTTCTTCAAGATGAAATGAAACCAGGATGGAATAGCGCTTTTTGTTCAAAAGTGTTGCATTTGTATTCGAGCATCATCGCATCATTTTGCACAAAAATGAGATTGATGAGTATTGAACATCCATGTATTGCCAAGTCGGTAGTGAACCAACAACAAACAAAACAACTTAAAACAATTCGATAAGCAATTATAACAACTCAATAAGCAATGAGCAACAACTTGATAAACAAATCGCAACACTTTCGATAATCAAGAGCAACAACTCGATAATCAAAGAGCAACAACTTCGATAAACAAAACTTAACAACTCGATAAGCAAATGCATATTGGATAAACAAAGCAATGGGGCGCATTTGCATCGGTAGACTTCGGACCTTGAGCATTCTCGGCCTTAGGAAGACTAGGAACTCTCTTCTGGAAGCAAGCAACAGTTGCACACCACTTTTTGCTCATGGCCGACCACCAAAAGGGCTTGCCGACCACTTTTATGGTCTGCAGACCAGAAAATGTGGGTAGCCGACTAGAAAAAGTGGTGGTCAACCGACAAAGTGGTAATTCGACCGGTTATGTTGGTGACCTCGAGTTACAACCACTTGTCCTCTAAATAGTGCCTTATCCTCTTTAAAGGTTCCAGCTTCGTGGTTCCCTCATTCTAACTTAGTTTTGCACCAAATTGAGGCATTTCTTGTCCAAAATCTCACAAGTTGGATTGCTAACTTGGATGGTTCGGAAAAGCAGAATTTTTGGGGCTTCAGAATAAATGCACTATTCGCGCTGAGTCGCACTCCGCTGCGTTTTCCATTCCTCCATGCCACGGCAAGGTGTTGGAATCTGGTAACTCATGTTTTTAGCTTTGGCGGACAAGAGATATGTCCCACTTTCGAAGACTTCGAAGCTTTAATGGAATCTCAGCGCGATGAAGAGATCTTGCCTCAATTCCGCTTCGGTCACATCCAAGCCTTAAGACAGATGTGCGGGCTCACTTTGCATGACACTCAGTCTTTGATTCACGACGGAGAGTTGGACATCCCCTGCTTGATTCATTGGTTTTCTGATACCGGTGACCGCAGTGATCATCATTGGCAGGGTTTTCGGCGTCATGCGCTTTGCTTGTGCATGTTGTCTCATTTCTTGCTTGCCCTAAGCTCTGGAGGGTCTAGCGTCTGTCTAATTGAGGTTGCCCAAGGCTTAAAAGAAGGCAAGAGCTGCATTACCATGGCATTAGCTGAGACATTGATGGGTTTGGATGCTTTTTATCGCTAGGAGACGACTAGATTCGCGGGGAGTCCACTACTGCTGCAGGTAATGTTTCCCATCCTATCTCACATATATTTCTCACATCACTCGGCCCTCAGTCTCGGTTTTTCTCTCAAAACCCCTTTCTCACTTTTCTCTCCACGTGCACCTCTCTATTCTTTAATCTCTCATTTTTCTTCCCTCTCCAGATATGGTTGATAGATAAGTTGAAGGTTGTGGACTCATGCCCAGCATGTTCAGCTCGTGGCTATTTCTTTCGGCGACGTCTACTCAATGCCCCAGATGAGGGATGGTGATGCGAGTGGATGTGCAATTTGCCCACTGTCAACATTGCTTGGCGCTACCCTTGGCTCAATTTACCGGTGATGAGCTACAACATGTCTTGCCAGCCCGGGATTCAGTTGATCGGCCTGACACACTTTGCCTTTTACTTCCCGTTCCGATTCTGGCGCCAGTTTGGACATGATCAGACTTGCCTGGAAGATGGGGTAGAGTACTCTGCTGCATTTCCAGTCCGAGGCGCACAGCTAGCTCGGTATGCCACAGCATAGGGGACGAGAGAGCTTCTGGCCCCTGCTCCCACTTTCAGTTACACCCTCTCTAATGAGTGCATAGCTTGGCTCAATGAAGAGGCGCAGGTTGGGCCTTCTTTGGCATCAGAGGCTTCCACAACCTCTGGGAGAGGGTGAAGGAACACCTGACTATGCCCCGAATTTATTTGCTTTATTCAGTACTTTCAAGTTTTCTTTATGAATGTAATAAAAAGCAACTTCAATTTGTATTCAAGAGTAGGAGAACTCTGTACTGAAATCAATATAATTGAAGGTTGTGGGTACTGAAAATTTTCGGTTTGGTCCAAAAATGGTCTAAGTCATAAAAGGATTAATTTGAGCAAAATCAACATTTATTAAAACTTTTCAAAACCATTTTGATATGGATCAAAATTGGACACCTTGAGATCTATCAACGAGATGTACAACCTCGGATCGGCAAGCGGAAAGTTGCCCATAGTCTGAATAACCTTTGTCTTGGAGATCTGGCAGAGCTCTTGAATGCAGAATAGACAAAGATGACCAACATGATCACATGGACAAAGTTGATTTGGAAGTGTTTATGGCTGGACTTCAGAATGAAGTTGCCTACGTATCCTGAAGATGGGAATCAAGCCTTACATAGTTTGGCTCAGGTTCACTCGTGTATTAACTCTCTCCTTTTGCACTCTAACTTTTGCCAAGGCCGCCCTTTCTGGGTTTTCAACCTCGCGAGCTCAGTTTTTATTATTTCAAAATTTTCATGCTCTAACTTTTGCCTAGGTTGCCCTTTCGGGTTTTCGTCCTAGCGAGCCACTCAGGGATAGTATTTCTTCAACTTGTCCACGTTGATTGGTTGGGAGAATTCAAGGCCATCTAGGTCCATCAGAATGACAGCTCCACCCGACCAGATAGACTTGATGATGTAAGGGCCAGTCCAATTGGGTTTGAACTTGCCCCTAGGGTCGTGGATGGGAGCTCAGTTGTCTTTGAGCACTAGATCCCCTTCCTTCAAATTCCTGGACTTAACTTTCTTGTTGAAAGCCCTGGCAATTCTTCGTTGATAACCCTGGACATGATGCAGTGCTTTGAGCCTTCTTTCATCAAAGCGCATGAGTTCTTTGAACCTACTTTGCTGCTAATCTTCCTCAGCTATCTGACACTCAGCCAATACCCGTAATGACGGAACCTCAACTTCGATAAGCGAAACCTCCATCCCATAAAACAAGGAATCGTGGTTGCCCGGTAGAAGTTGGAATTGAAGTCGGTAGCCCCAAAGAGCAAATGGCGGCTTATTTGGCGATCCTGTAGGTTTCCACCATCTTACGTAGAATGTGTGATGTTCTTCTTGGCGGCCTCAACTGCTCCATTGGTTTGCGGCCGATATGTAGATGACTTATGAAAAGCCACGTTGTATTTCTCCAATAAGTCGATCACCTCTTTCTTGAAGTGGGAACCATTATCTGAAATAATCTCATTCGGGACCCTGTAGCGAAAGATGATGTTGTTTCTGATGAACTTAGCAACATGCGATGCCTTCAACACCGGATAAGATTGAGCCTCAACCCACTTCGTAAAGTAGTCTATCACTACTAGAATATACTCATGCCCGTTGGACTCCTTCGGAGTGACAGCCCCAATTACATCAATCCCCCAAACTGAAAACGAACATGGCGAAGTCATGTTGTACAGCTTCGACGGTGGAATGTTCATGCGGTTTGCATGGATCTGACATTTGTGGCATTCTTGGGACAAAGCCAATACAATCCTCCTCTATGGTTGACGGTAATAACCTGTCTAAGGATTTTCGGGCTAGCATCACCCGCTCATGTCGCTCCGCACTCTCCTCTATGGATGGCCTCCATCGGTAGCTTGGATTCTTTAGCATCAACACATAGCTTGTGCATCCCGGGTGACCCCTCTTGCAGCTTACCCGCGGACAATGAACTAAAGCCATTCTTGAATTGCCCTCTTATCCTTGGCATTTGCCTGGTGGATACTCCTCATTTTCCAAAGTTCGGATCTCGTAATACCAGGGGTTCTCATCTTGTACCTCATCTATGACAGCAATCAGCGCATAGGTTGGCACGAATTTCTGTTCAATGATGATCGGACGCATCCGGACTCTGAAAGGAATGTCTATCATAGAAGATAGAGTTGCTAATGAATCAGCGGACCTGTTGTTCTCTCTTAACAGATGGGTGAAATTCAGTTTTTCAAACCAAGGAATCAGAACATCCAAGGTCTGGTGATGAATTCTCATCTTTTCTTCTTTAACTTTCCAATCTCTTTTAGCTTGAGATGCAACAGGGTTCGAGTCTCCGATGACATCCAACCGTTTTACCCCCAGCTCCAGGGCGGCTTCTAATCCAACAATACATGCCTCATACTCTGCCTCATTGTTCGACACTTTGAACCGGAGTTTGAATGCTAAAGGTATACGGGAATTGTCGAGTGCTATGAGCAACACCCCTATCCCATACCCATATTGGTTTGGCCTTTCCGTCAAGTACATAAATCCAAGTCTCTTCTTCAACATGCAAAATGGCCTCGTCTGGGAATAGATACTCAACTGCTTCATCCCCTTCAACTGGGTGGTTGGCTAGGAACTCCGCTACCGCTCTCCCTTTCACTGACTTGCACATCATGTACGTCAGATCAAATTCAAAAAGCAGAAGCAACCAACGAGCAAGCCAACCCGTAATTGTTGGTTTCTCGAAGAGATATTTGATGGGATCTAATCTCAAAACCAGTATTACAAAGTGAGCTAAAAGGTAGTGCCTCAGCTTCCTGGTAGCCCATACCAAGGCCCAACAAGCCTTCTCCAGCAGAGTGTAGCGGGTCTCGTAATCCAGCATTTTCTTGCTCAGGTAGTAGATAGCCTTCTCCACTTTGTCCTTAGACTCCTGTGCAACCATGCAGCCCATCATCGTTTCGGTCACTGATAGGTACAAAATCAACGGTTTCCCAGCTTAGACAGTGACAACACAGGTGGGTTCTGTAGATATTGCTTGATCCGTCCCATTGGAACTTCTTTTCTTTCTTCAGGATACCAAACAGTGGTTCACAAGTCAAGGTTAATTTTGCAATAAACCGTCTTATGAATTACACTTTACCTAGAAAGCCTCGCACCTCCTTTTCAATCCTTGGTGGTGGCATCTCTAAGACGGCCTTGATTTTGGAAGGATCGACCTTGATACCTCTCTGTGTGATCAAGAACCCCAGCATTTTCCCTGCTGTAACACCAAGTGTACATTTAAAGAGTCGGCCATGGCAGATACTCTCTGATCCGTTGGAAGAATTTCTGCAAGGCAGTGTACTGGCCCTCTCTTTCCTTGGACTTGACAATCATGTCGTCCATGTACATCTCAACCTCTTTATGGATCATATCGTGCAAAATTGTGGTCGCAGTCCGTTGATACGTAGCCCCAGCGTTCTTCAGCCCAAACGGCATCACCCTATAACAATAGGTTCCCTACGGGATGGTGAAAGCAGTCTTCTCCCTATCTTCGGGTGCCATCAAAATCTAATTGTAGCCTGAAAACCCATCCATGAACGAGAGCAGCACATGCCTAGCAGTAAAGTCCACTAATTCATCGATATGTGGGAGAGGAAAGTCGTCCTTCGGACTGGCTTTATTCAAATCCATGAAGTCCACACATACCCGAATTCTGCCGTCCTTCTTTAACACTGGAACTATAATGGCCAACCAAGTAGGTTATTCAGATACCAACAGGAACCCTACGTCAATCTGCTTGGTGACCTCTTCTTTGATCTTCAGAGCCCAGTCCGTGGATCCTCGAACTTCTGCTTAATAGGTCGGGCCTCTGGGTCAAGGGGGATCCGGTGATGTACAATCTCAAGATCGATTCTAGGCATGTCTTCGTAGGACCACGCAAAAACATTTTTAAAATCTTTTAATAAAGTGACTAAGCGCTTACGCTCCTTCGAAGACAACGTGGACCCGATCTGGACCAGCCACGGGTTTGTCTCAGTACCAACATTAATTGTGGTGCTTTCATTAACCAAGGGTTTCACAAACCTCTCCTGCTCTTGATCAAGCAAATATTGCAAAATCGGAGGAATTTCTTCCTCGTCGTTTTCATCAAAATTTTGAAAATCCTGATTAATGCAATAAATTAAAGGCACAGAAAAGTACTCGGAAGCCATAGCCGTACCATTCTCATTAATAACATTCATTCCTCCCGATTCCTCTATTACAACAAACTCAAAGGAAAAAGAAAAAGACGACCTAAATAGGACAGTGGCATCCGGGTTATCACCCCCAAGAATATCGGACTCAGACTCAGACGAGCTGGAACCTGATTCTGACTCCACAGACTTAGTGGAATCAAATTCTGGCTCACTACCTGACCCGGTACTGCTCGATAAAAAGCCCTCCTCATATTGCCAAACGAGAGAGGGTGCGATGGATGCATCCAGAATGTTTTAAGATGGACCCACAGCCATTTCATTGCCGATTATGGAAACTGAGAAGTTATCCCCCAAGCACTCCGGTACGATCTGAGGATCTGCGAGGAGACAAGCCAGCGCTACCCCCATCTCAAATTCTGTGCTCTTGGAATCCTCCTCCTTACACTGCTCAGCCTCAGCTGGTGGGTCTGTCTGCTTTACAGCAACTTCATCCCTGGACAATTGCAAGTCAAAGAAAATCTCAAATCTCGGCAAGCATCGCCTCTCTGCATTTAGCCATGGCTCTGGGAAGCCGCAGAACAGGAAGTCTTCCCCCTCCCGGACAAAGCGTTCGTTCAGGGTCCCCTGGATAGGCCGTTGCATCAATTCATAATGTTTCCCGGCTTGTTTTTCCCTGGCTCTTCCGGCCATCTCTCTTCCCTTCCTCACACAATCCTCCTTGGTAGACATATAACCTGAACCAAAGGTATGTGGGTTATGCGGCACTTCGACGATCTTTTAGCGCCCTTCGGCCGCCGCCCTAATCGCATCCGGGCATGTCTTTGTAGCTTGTTCATAAGGTAGAAAAAGGCGTGCGATGTATAGCCCCTCATCAACAGCTAGCATATTTTGTACAACCCGGGCCTCAGCTTGGGTGAATCCTGACAAAAACACATCCTCCGCGCCATGCTTAATCTCCATAATTGGTGTAGAAACCTCTAGCGGAGGATGTATCAAAGAATCCCCAAAGTGATCGCCACTTCCTTCCCATGGGGATATTTCAACATCCGGTCTTTGGGTGGAAGAGCGACCTTCATCTGGTGTACGGCCGCCCCAGAGTAGATTGAAGGTTACGAGCGTCCAAGACATGAAACTCAATGTCCCATTGCCGGACCAACGAGTCGAATCATGCGATCCCTATCACCTCTCGGCTGGTATTATCATAGGCCCGTATCACCTGGGTCGTAGGCACAAAATCCGCGGGCCTCAACCCGATAGCAAATGTCGTTCTCAACAGACACACGTTTATACCAGATCCTGTGTCAACAAGGACCACCGGTACCCATTTTTCTCTACACTTAACAGAGATATAGAGCAGTTTGTTATGATCTGAGCCCTCAGGTGGCAGTTCCTTGTCAGTGAAGGTCAAGGTCGGGGAATCTCCTCCTGGGAAAACCAACCCTACCAATTGCTCGGGTGTGGTATCAATTGAAAGTTTCGCCTTGTCCATGGAAGAAAGGACGGCTTGTCTGTGAACTCTTGAGGCCATAAGCAGTCCCCAAATGGAGATGTTTGCTTGAATTTTCTTAAAATTTGTTTCAATCTGACCTCCTCTTGACGATTTTCCTTCTACCTCTCCTCTACTTTGTCCTTTCAGGACACCTCTGGTTGATCCAAGTGTGGAGGCTTGAAGTACCACCCACTCCTGGTCATATGGTGGACCTCCTCAGCGTGCAGTGTCATCCGGTTGGTTCCGCCCCAATCTTCGTCGATTGTGGGCAAGGCGTAACTCGTCGTCGTCCCACCACATCCCATCGACAGCAACCGACAAATAGTTATGCAGTCACTTCTACAATTGTTTCTGTGCTCACAACACATTCCATCCCCACAGGGGCTTTGGCCTTCCTAGCCCTCTCAAGATCCTTGATATTTTCTTGCTCAAGCCGCTTCAGTGCAGCCTCATGTTCAATGTCAATTGTACTCAAACTGCCTGGATCCTGAGCAAAATTCTTTACACCGATGCTCCCCGGTGATTTCTTCTGATTCTCGGCCATTAGGCATTTGTTGATGTCCTGTTACGGCGGACCTGTCTTGGTGAGGTTGCTCAACAACATCTAGCTTGTCACTGAGCTACCCTGTGTTTTCTACTAATCCCTCCAAGTCGAACCAGTTGGCGATCCGTCCCTCGAATCTGTTCATTGAAGAATTACAGATTCGCGATATCCTCCTCCAACTCTGCTAGGTCATCTAACTCCTGACTAGGTCCATCCTTCCAAACCACACTGATCTCTGCCCCAACCGGCAACTCTACCCACGGCTTAGCCTGGTTTGTTGATGTGATGTAACTATTCAGACCCCTCAGGCTCTGAATCAACATTCCTATCTGCCCCCAAAGTCATCCCGATTCTATCTTCGACAGTCACCACCATCGGTTCAGGTTGGGTTTGGGAGGTGCTCAACATGCACAAGTCTGTGCTGTCTGGAGTGAACACCTCAGGCTTGGGTAGGTGGGAGGGGGTGATATATATGCTTAGGTCATATGGAATGGCCGCGGTTTGGGTCTAGTTGATGTGTTTGGGAGGTGCAGCTTGGTTATGTCATGGGAGGCGGTTGGTGGTGACATTTGGCTTTTCGGGTGGTGCAATCACCTTGTTGTCGATGAGATCATGAATGTCCTGACGTAACTTGAAGCACTGGTCGGTGTCCTGACCATGTTGTTGGTGAAAGGCACAATATTTAGTCGAGTCATGCTTTGGAGGGAGAGGACCGGGTAGAGGCCGTTGTTCTAACGGTTCTAGATGTCCTTTCTTGAGTAGGACTCCCAGAGCTTTGGATAAAGGCATATACAGCGAGGTAAAAACCCTTTTGCCTCGGGGTGGATAATTCGGAGTTTGGGGGTTTGAAGTGGAAGTACCAACAAAGGGATTGGCTATTTTTGGTGTGGTGGTGGTGGCCATGCCCACATCTGAGTCTGGCATTGCGGCACTACTAAATGTGCATTCGTCTGTGAGTAAATGCCCTCTTGAAATTGCTCTCTCTCGTGGTCAATCGAACCCTACTTCATGGCGTCCTCAATCTATAACCCAATCTCGTGTAAATCCGCAAAGGTGGGAAAGGGTAAGGCGATCATCTTTGCATCGGCTTGGGTTAGAGATTGCGCACAATCATCCGTATCGATCCTTGTCGTAGGCTGGTGGTCATCATAAACTTTGGCTCTCCAGCGGGTTACAAAATCAAAAAGCCCTCTTTTGGCTCTTGTCTAGTTGTCTCGAGATCACAAGTTGTGATCTCGTCTATCTTGTAGGAGTATTGAGCTACAAAGGCGTCGGCCATCTCCTCCGACTTCTCTTGAGAATCTTCCAACCGCATACGGATGGCGCAACACCGGCGAAGTCCGAAGAGTGATAGTTTTTGGAGTCTCGTCAAGCCCATCAGGCGCAAAATATCCGAGAATAGCCTCAGATGAACCATAGGGTCGCTCGAATCGTCAAAATGGTCGATGTGGGGCATCTTAAACCGATCCAGCAAAGTCACCGCCGAATCGGTGTAACCATCCTCTATGTCTGGAAAGGAATTCACACCTTGAGCCCTCTTGAATAGATTTTCAAGCTTACTGACCTTCAAGGCGATTGGGTCCATCTCAGATTCAAACGGTGTATCTGTTGAGAAGGCTAGTGTCTTTGAAATCTGCGGTAGAACTGCTAGCGGAATTTGTCTTGTTGGGGCGTTTGCATCTTCCTGGACATTTGTAGTATCCCCGAGTGTTGCAATTCGAGGTGGGGGTAGGGGTGGATGCGAAGCAGATGCTCCGGCTTGTTGTGGTTCTTGATTCTGCTATTCTTTGAAGTCGGCAAGCAACTCTCTGTTCTTTGGGTTACAACCTCGGCTGACGTCGACAAACTCTACTGGCGGCGACATCCCATTGCATGGCGTGTATAGTCTCTTGGAGCTGACGCCTCATCTTCTCCATTTTGACAGTAAAGTGTGGATTTGACTGAACTGGTGTATGTTCCCTCTTTGCGGGAGAAACAGAACTCCGATCCCTACTGTGCACAAGTGGGGTAGACAAAGACCTCTGAACTGACTGTTATACTGATGATCTGTGCTTAGATGACCTCTGTCTCGTAATGTAGAGGTAATGACACAAACAGCTTGGTTGTCAGATTAACTAGACCCTCAGATCGGGAAAGCCTTTGACCTCTGGTCTAGAGTGCTTGGGAAATATCTGCCTGGTAGGAAGCAATGATGCTAAACTACCTTGCAAAAAGATAAAATAAAGCATAAGAAGAAAACAATAAGCAAAAAAACGGACACAATTAAACTAAAATATGGACAACATATAGTTGACATTTGTAAAATTTGAACACACTATTCTCAACAGCAGTCAGTGTCCACGAATCAACGCCTCAAAATGATACCCTCTGGTAAGCGGATTCCCCAAATCTTGATGCTCGCGGGCGATGCACGGACTTGCAAAGATACATACATTCTGTAGAGACACACTCTAAAAGCACATAGCAAGCAAGCGAGAGCCAAAGCACCCCTATAGAGGGGTAGGGTTTCCCTGTCCTATCTTATCAGGAGCTAAGGTTTCACTACGCACACAACGGTTTCAAACAACCTGCAATCGGGTAAGTAACCTGTCCTAGTTTGGAATAGTCACTATGGATTCCGATATGCACTAGGTCGAATGGTCAAAAAGGGTGCCTCGGTAAAAACTGAGGTTTTTGTTCCCATCATGGCAGAGCAAATGTAGGTCAGCCTTATGGCACGCTTCTCAAAGCAAGCCTCCGGCAAACCGTTCAGTAATAGCAGGCGACAAACATGGTGTCATAGGTGCACCAATTCAAATGCAATGCAAAGAGACACATAAGTGTAAACAAAACAACATATCATGAGTTCGAGTCAAGTTCTCTAAATCCCAGTGATCGCGAAGCGTAGACGCCCGAACTCGCTCCGCATGTAAAGGTGCGATTTGTAGTTCTAGCTACTACAGTTAGGACTCTACATCACGATTACGAATCTAATCTCACAAAGTGCAATGTAAAGGCGATAAATCACCAAAGAGTCCAACCGCAAATCGTTTTGGAAAATTGATTTTAATCGAAGCGCCAAACATGGTGCTTTGCGGTTGAGTCGCCACCTAAATATTTTGTTTTGGGAAATTTGGGAAACCACGACTCGTGCCTAAGGCCGCGTGTCCGTCATCACCAAAGTTGCCTTGGCTCGGGAACTTGGGTACGAGAAGGAAAGGTCCTGAAAGAAGCACCCCCGCTCGCCCGATCAAAGATCGGCCTCTACTAACATGATATATTGTTTTTGAAAACACATGCGTTCTTATTCTGGTTTATTGGCTAACTTACTATGTGATGCGCACAGCATACAAGTATAGACTCAATCACGCGGATTAGAACAAGACAACTCATGTTAGTTTTTTAAAGTGGTTTGAAAGTGCTACTCGCAAGTAGGCCAAAGTGTGGATTTGCCACCGTCAAGTGGGCTTAGAAAAACATGATTTTGCCACTTCAAGTGGGATTAAAACTCACAATCATTGAGTTGCTCCAATTCAGGAAATCAAGCGTCTATCCACAGGCATTCAAACAGTTATAGCAATTAAGCACATAGCCTCATGGCAAGCATGCTGAACATAGCAACACTTACACGCATGCAAGGATGCTAAAGCGTAAGAAGCTTACCTACAAAACCAAAGCATTCGCTATCTAAGCAAAGCAGCTAAGTAAAGCATTAAGAAGAGGTCCTCGGGGTGGGGGATGCATGCATGCTCGGTTGCCTCGTTCGGAAATTCATTACTATACCCCAACTTGCCTCTGTTTGCATTTGATTTCAGAACACTGCACAAACCTCCAAATAGCTTCTACTCCAACATAGAGACCTCCATGAGGGTTGCCGACCACTTAATGGTGTTGTAGACCACTTGCAGACCACCTAAACATCTTTGCGAGACGAGAGAAAGTGGTCGACCAGTGCTTTCTGATACCGACCAAAAAATCTGCCAAGCTCAATTTCTTTGCAATAGAGAACAAGAAGGGGCACAGCAGTGTATTTGCAAGGTATGTGTGCACAACCACCCTCCCTATCATTTCTTAAGCTCAAGGGAGTGCGGTTCTTGACTCTCTGGCCACCAACCAAGCATCGCATTGCACAATGGTCGAGAAGTCAAGTTTGCACAATTCAATGTTAATGAATGCACAAATAACACATAAGGGCCTTAAACTCCATCATGCTTGATCAAGAGGGTCGGGGATCGAGAAATGAGGCACGTTTCATTACTTCAAGTATGAAACGTCCCTCATTTCTCGTGTTTGGATTAACACTCTACCCAAACACAATGCAATGCAACATGATCAACCTATCAATGCTAATGGCATGCAAACACAATGCAATACAACATGATCAACCTATCAATACTAATGGCATACAAACACAATGCAATTCAACAACATGCAAACAACATGCAATGCAACAAAATGCAAACACAATGCAATGTAACAACATGCAAACAGCATGCTCTTCTATGAATGCTAGAATGGCATGCACGAGTTTCCAACATATGAACAATGCATGCATGGCAAGTTTAGAAGCCTAAGGCATCAAAGCTAGGAAAGAACATCTCACAAGAGGCATGCAATACAATGCTCAATGGACTTAAACCGAATATGGACAGACCTAAATCATGCCAAAACAGTGGCCAAAATACTCTGAAACGATGGCATGAAAAGCAAGATAATGCATGCTCATGCATTGGCCCATCAACTAAGCGTAAGAGCATAACTCTCAAACATGATTAAGAAGTGGCAAGTGTGGAAGTGTGACAACACTATATGCCCTGAAATCAGGTGTGAAATGATGCCAAATCATGCACATGTCACAAATGAAGCATGCTAGGAGGTTCAAAGCTTGAAACTAGCATAGGCACTTGCACTATAGCTATGCAATACATGAACCATATGTCCAAGACAACCCAAAATAGTCCTAGAGCATGTCGAAACAATGCTAAAACATGTATGAAGTATAGCCAAAACAAGCTAGCATGAAGGCATGAAGCATGGAGCATGATGGGCCAACAAAGAGGATTACACTACATCTACCAACACCAAGCATGAGATGACTTTACCAACAAAAATTAGAGTTGTATCATGGCAAAATAAGACCAAAAACCCATTGAGATTGTTGCCCAAAAGCTTAAGCAAGATGGCATACACATAATGGCTCATGTTTAAGGCATAAAGCACCAACCCTCCAAAGCATTGAAAGAGAGACACATGTGAGTGTGTGGCCACATTACAAGCACTGAAATCACATATCAATTGATGCTAAATCATGCAAATAGCCCAAGCAATACATGCTAGTGACTTGGAAACTCAATGCTAGTGAGCTAGAATGCACTATGACTATACAAAGCAAGGGATGCATGACCAAAACAACTTCAAATAGAGCTTAAGCATGGCAAAACATGGGTAAAAGCTTCCTGGAGTGGAGCCAAAAAAAGGTTCTAGAATGATGATCCAAAGCATGATGCATGTTAGGCTAGCGAGTGGAGTTTCACTACAAGTGCAAGGAGCAAGCAAGAGGTAATCAAACCAACCCAAAACTGAGTTAAGGCATGCTAAAATAGCACCAAAAACTTGCTGAGATAGGACCAAAACATGCTAGAAAGATGAGCTATCAACATAAGCATGTAAGGCTAGTATCTTGAAATTTACACTACAAGTGTAACATGCAAGCAACCAATGATCAATCCAGCCCAAAATAGAGCTATGCCATGCTCAAATAATGCCTAAGACATGCTAAGATGGAGCCAAAACATGCTAGAAAGATATGCTCAAACATGAGGCCAACAAGGCAAGCAACCATGACACAAGGAGAGGGATGACCCCCTCTATTTGGGACCTCAAAACACACTTTCCACCTTGAGTTTTAGTGGTGAGAAGGCCAAAAGAGGTGGTCCCAATAGCTTAAAAGGATAGCTCAAAATAAGGCAAAATGAGGCACAAAAGGGGTAGAACACCCCAACACCAAAGGGCCTTAAACAACCTTTCTTAACACTTAAAATTAGAACTTTTTGTAGTATAAAGTTAAGCCTAAAATATCATGCAAATAGGGCCAAAGACTTAAGAAAAACAAAGCTTTAGAGAGGATAGAGTCTCAATGCTTGAGTCCCAGGGACCTCATGCTCTGATTAGGACTCATTTCATCACGGTTCTTAATCTGATCCAAAGAGTCCAAATCCGGCAAATCGTTTTGAGAAAAAGATTTTGAAAGAAGTGCCAAACATGGGCTTTGCGGAATCTGAGTCGCCACCTAAATATTTTATTTTGGGAATTTAGGAAACCACGACTCGGTGCCAAAGGCCGCGTGTCCATCATCACCAAAGTTGCCTCGGCTCGGGAACTTGGAGTGCGATTGGGGAAGGTCGACTATGAGCACCCCTCTCTTGGGTCGAAGATCGGCCTCTAGTAACCATGATATCCAATTTTGAAAAGCGTTATGTGTTCTTATTCGGTTAATTAGCTAAATTACTATGTGATCGCACAACACAAAAGTATAGGCTAGATGCCTAATTTGGAATGAAACATTGCATATCAGTTTGTTTGGAAAAGCGCTTTGGAATTTGCTACTTTCAAGTAAGCTAAAATCACAGTTCAATGAGTTGTTCCAACTCAAACAATCAACCTTCACCCACGGCATTTAGGCGTTTATATCACATAAGCATCTAGCCACATGGTAAGCATCTTTGTCATGTTAACATTCACACTCATGCGAGATGCTAAAGCATAAATAGTTACATTGTACTCCAAGCCAAAACAAGAACATGCTAACAATCATGCATGATTCTAGTTCATGCTAAAGTGGCTAATGCATACATACAAAATGTCACTAGAATAGGCTCGGCTAATCTAATAATGGCATGTGAGATGCTCTGAGACAACATGTATTCAATTTGGAATTTGAAATACAATGCGATTAGCATGATGTGCGAGCAGTGCATGCAAGACAAGTGAATGAATGCTGCGCATGCATAGCATAAGAATGCTAAAGTAAACATGTCCTAATACTAACCATCAAAAGTAGATAAATAAAAGGGAGAAAGAAGCGGGGGTTGGAAGACATGCACACACGCACCCACACTTATTACAAATTTGCCCTCACTCGGAGAGGCCGAAAGAATAATACAATTTAATTAACCTAAAAGCTAATTAAATAATACAAACCACCTAATTAATTAACAAATCAATTAATCTAATTAAGCAGCAAACAGCAGCCTCGGGAAGAAGGGTCCAATGCATGCACGCTCGGTTCCACTCGGAAGTCACTGCCATGCACAAGATGCTTCTGCTTTGGTTGCTCTACTCCTCTGAAGACTGCACAAGTCCTAGGATATGCTCTCTGCACACTGTGGAACACCATCGACTGAAGGGATTGGCCACCGGCCATGGATAATGGTCACCGGCCACAAAAGACTCCATCGGCTACTTATGGATGGCGATTGACCTTGAAGATGGCCGACGGCCAAATCTTCTGCGGCCGATTTTGTGACAGCGAGGGCAATACTTGGCATGGCAATGCATTTCAAGCAAATATGTGCACCAGCACGTCCCTTATCATGTTTATGACTCAAAGGGACATAGTCCTTGGTTCTCGGACCACCAATCGCAAATTTCAATGCGTGATGGCCCAAGAAACCAAGTATGCAATTTCAATTTCAAATGAAATGCAAACCAAATGAACACACCAAAGGGGCCTTTAACCTCTATCATGACTTGATCGGGGAGGTGAAAGATACGTCCAATGATATGCAACCTAGGCATGTGACTAAGTATGCAACATGAACATACAAATGAACATGCAAAGATGCAACTAACAAGCATGCAATGTATAATGCCAATGTGCACACATGCAAGGCATACAACATGTTAGACAACTTAGCAAGACATTCATGCCAAATACACTACATACCAAAGAGGCCAAGCGTATGACAGCATACAAGGTAAGCATGCTATAACACATGGAGGGTGGACTTGCACTGATTTGGACAACCTTAAACTAGGCCCAAAACAGTGGCCAAGGTGCTAAGGAATAAGGGCTAATTGACACACAAACATGCATGCAAACATGGACCAACACTTAAGCACATAACGGCAACTTCCAAGCACACTTAAAACAAGCTAACATCAGAAAATGGCATGCAATATAAGCTCTGAATATGCATGAAATAGAGGTGCCAAACCTACTAATTAACACAAGTAATGCATGCTAGCATGGCCAAAACTCAAGGCAAGCTAAAGGGGTATGGGATCACACTTAGCAAGACCAAACATGGCATGAATTAAATGACCAAAAACAGAGTTCTAGCATATTAAAACAAAGCCTAAGGACTACTTACATGGCATCTAAATGACTTAAATTCAAGAGCACGCACAATGACCAAACATGGAGCATAAGGCACAACCTCATAAGGCATCAAAGAAGCATCAAAGGCAAGCATGCAAACATGTCATGAGGACTGAAATGATGCTATAAGTGGTGCCAAACCACTGAAATAAATCAAACAATGCATGCTCAACACTTCACACACTTAAAGCCTACAAGCTAAACAATGCAAAAGGGCTATGCAATACATGGCAAACATGGCTAAAACAACCAAGGGAAGACCTTAACCATGGAAAAACAAGTACAAAAGCTTCACAAAGCTAGGCCCAAAACATGCTTGAACAAGGGTCAAAGCCTAGCTGGATGTTAAGGCTAAATGATGGCATCACAAGACATGTATGCAAGGCATGCAAGGTGTGTCCAAACCAACTCAACACAATGGTATTTCATGGAAAAATAAGCGTAAATATCAGTCAAGGCATGGTCAACACACACTTAAACTAGATGCTCCCTTAAGAGGCAAAAATGGCCCTTTTCAAGGACAACAAGGAGAGGGGGTGGCCCTCTCCTTCTTGTGACCTCAAGGCACCATCCTCACCACTGAAATCCCTTAAGATTTCGGTGGTGAAAACTCGCTACAATGGTCCCGAGAACTTCGGCCAAAATGGCACAAAATGGAGCCTAACAAGGCTTAAGAGGGGTCAAACAACCCCAAAGCTTAAAACACCCTTAACAAACTATTTAGAGCACTAAAAAACAGAACTTTTCTATGTTATATGCTAAGCTCAAAAATAGATGCAAGATAGGTAGAAAAGCTTTACAAAAATGGGATATTTAAAGGTAAAGGACCTTATCCTTGAAGACCCTCTTCAAGAATGGAAGACCAACTGCTTCTTTGGCTCAAACCAGCTCCAAAACTTCAAAAACAACCCTCAAGGGCCTCAGCTCCAAGAAAAGGTGTGATGGTGGGTATTTGTGTGCAAAACTAAGGCAAAACACTCACTAAACACAAGAGAGAGAGATATAGATATGGAGGATGTATAAGCCCTAACCCTAAAACTCAAAACCCTCTGAAAATCTTTGTCTAACTTGTCTAACCTAAACAAGAGAAGAGGCTCCCTCTTATAGAGCTTTAATCTTGCAAGCTTACAAGACGAGCTTTTAAAGAGGAAGATCCCTCCATTCGTGTATGGAGGGGATCCAAGTGCATGCCAGCTTCACAAAAAATATCAGCAAAAGCGGATACACAGTAGCCGGCTGGCCAAAAATGCAATTGACCAAAAAAAGATAGCCAGCCGGCCAAACATTTGGCCGGTGGGAACAAAACTGTTACGGTGGCCCCAAGCCATGGGTGGTGGAGTGTGGGGATGGCCCACAAGCCATTCCTTGCCCCTCTAAGGCAAAACACAAGTGTTTGGTGCAAAACCAGACACAAAACAGTCGAGTCGAGAGATCCTGAGGCAAGGCACGTAGCCAAGACCTCTGGGAACTCAAGACGAACACAAACTGGATGATCATAGAGGTGTTCAAATGGTGTCGTCCAAGACTTGAGGATGGTCCAAAATGGGGTGTCTGATTGCCCCTCTTTGACAAAACTTCGAAAGTCATAACAATGATGGGAGTGAATGTCAAAGCCCAAAACTGACCCATTTTGACAAGGCCAAAGACTTAGACAAACATGCAAGACAAACAAGATATGCACCAAGGCGGGGGCAAAATGCAAGACAATGCACAAAAGAACATAACTTATGATCATGCAAAGAAAGGCATGAAGCATAACAATGCAACAGTTTTAAGCTAGCATACACCAAACTACACTACAATGCAGAAAGGATGTAAGAGAATTATGCAATTCTCGACACGTCTCACTCGGAGGATACAATACCTGTCCGGTTCATCTGGTTGCACCAGCCTCAAATGAACCGTACATACAATATTGTGCCTGCAAAGAAAACAACTTAACAGGTACGATATCGTTAGCAACATGCATAACATGCAAAATGTATGCAAAATGATATGCAATATATACAAAACTATGTGTAATAATGCAAATGGAAATGCAATGTAATTGAAACAATGCAAACGATATGCAATGCAATTGAATCATGATCAAATCATGAGCGGTTCAAAACCACACAAATGTCAAATAGATTGATGGAAGTAACAAGTCCGTCTACCATAGAAAAGGTGCGTAACACTCAAAGCGTGCACATGTAGAACTATGAATGATGTGAAGCGGACACAAGAATGAGTATTGGGTGGAATGACATAAGTGGAAACAACCCGCTAACGAAGAACAATGATCCTAATCTTTGGATGCAAAAATTACACTACAATGTAATATATCTGATGGATATGGCATGCGGCGGACCAAATCTTGCCTAGGAAAGGCATGGACACAAACAAGCCATGTCTAACACGGAAAATGGCGCCGTCACCCTCAAACCAAGTTCAACAAGGAATAGGTGCGTACACCAAATCTCGTAACCGTGTTTCAACATGAAAAGTATGGGCACATACCAGACCAAGCTCAATAAGGAAAGGCGCAAGCCATAGATGAGTGTGATGCAACTAAATGCATGCAACCTACAATGCAATATATACAATATGCAATGGAATGGATAGATATGATGGACAAGGCACACAGGCCAAACCAAATCATGCCTAGGAAAGGCATGGACACAAACAAGCCATGTCTAACACAGAAAATGTGCCGCCACCCTCAAACCAAGTTCAACAAGGAATAGGCATGTACATATGCAGAACTATGCTTCGACGTGAAAAGTATGAGCACATACCAGACCAAGCTCAACAAGGAAAGGTGCGAGCCCTAGATGAAAGGGGTGATCACGGTGAATGCATACAAACTACAATGCAATATCTACAATATGCAATGGGATGTATGTAAATGCAATATTTACAATGGAAATGCATGACATATGCAATATTTAAAAGCGATGCATGACATATGCACTATTTACAATGTAATGCATGACATATGCATTATTCAAAATGGGATCGTGGCATATGCACTATTTACAATGTAATGCATGACATATGCACTATATACAATGTAATGCATGACATATGCACTATATACAATGTAATGCATGACATATGCACTATTTACAATGTAATGCATGACATATGCACTATTTATAATGTAATGCATGACATATGCACTATATATATTTTTTATTTTTTTGAAATGATGTGTTTTTGAGATGCATGTTGCATGGAATCTTGCGACAACAAGTCGCTTGAAATGCATGACAATGCATGATCTTTTTCTTAATGTGCGATAGCAGCGGCTTGAGGTGCGTGAACATGCATAAACTTTAAGCAGCGGCTTTTGAAATGCATGACAATGCACATGAGCTGTGCACATCAATGCACCAAGGTCTTGCACCTTCCAAGGATTTAAGGTCTCCTAGACCGTTTAGTGCACAAGGCGGTGTGATCGCCAAAATAAGCGTGATTGAATGCACAGGTCTGCGATGGAGAGTCGCGTAAAATAAGCGCGATTGAATGCATGCAAAATGCAATGAGATCGCCAAAATAAGCGCGATTGAAATCGATGCACAAGACAATCACGAAAGAGGTCGCAAAATAAGCGCGATGGAAATGCGATGCACAAGGCGATTGCAAAAGAGGTCGCATAAAATAAGCGCAATGGAAATGTGATGCACAAGGCGGTCACGAAAGAGGTCGCATAAAATAAGCGCGATGGAAATCGATGCACAAAGGCGGTCACGAATGATTTGAAATGCACAAGATAGTCACGGCGACATGTGTATGACACTTACAAGATATGTGCGCAACAATGCGAACTAAATAACGCATAACCAGCGTGCGTTCACGACAGAGCGTTGTAATGCAATGCAAATAAGGCAACTTTCGAAACTTGTGAGACAAAAAGGATACCAAAAGGATACGCCTTGCACAAATTCGAGTGCCACGCACAGAAGACAGACACGGCGAGGCTAAAGCGAATTTGGTTGAGCTTCGGAAATGCACTGTTCTTGCACTGACTTGAGCAATGAAGGTCCCAAACCACTCATTTGACCCAAACAAGGCTGTAGGAGGCTCACCGGCCATCGGGGGAGGCCACCAGCCACAAAAACACATCACCGGCCAAATATTTGGCCGGCCGGCCAAAAATGTAGCCGACCGGCCAAAAATGCCTAATTCGGGGCAGTTTTGACTTTTCACCTCGGGTCTTTTAAAAATACGGTTTCAAACCCTATTTTTCTCATTTCCCTCTAGCCGAAATTGTTTCCCTCTCTCTCTCTAGAGCACTTTTCCTCCTTCGTTCCTCATTTTTCTCATGTTTTCGCGCCCGTTTCATCGTTCGATTCGCGATCTCCTTCGCGTTTCGAACATTTTGAACCGAACATTTCTTTGTTTCGGTGTTCCTTTTGCCATTTCCACCTTTTGGGGTTTGTTCCCCTTGAGTTTCTCTCGATTCCCACACCTTTTCCATTTCCCGGCTTTTCCGGCCATTTTCCGCCCTCTCGGGGTTGACTTTTCAGTTGACCCTTCGCATTCTCATTCGATTTCCACTTTCCCGGCCATTTTCTCATCACCTTTGATATGGTGGATGATATTCCATGGGGCAGGACTCTCCCAGATCATGAGATGGATCTCGGGGCCGAGCTTCTCCCCTTGAGCGTCCGTCCGTTCGACCCGACGACCTACCGGCCAGCGATTCACGTACTACCTCCCGATGGACTTCGTCAGTTCAAGAGTTTTGACTGGAGCGTGCCACAGGATCTGCTTCTGCGCGAGCCGACATCTCATCTATCCTTCGGCGCCGAAGTCTGATCTTCCCTCTTTTTATTTTCATAATGTAGAACATTTAAGCGCCATAGTTGATTCCATTCTTTAAGCTGCTTAACGGATACTGCGATACACTACATCTTTGTAGTTATTTGTGAACATACTTACAATCGATATCTGTTTGAATCAAACACGTGCACACACCTTGCACTTGCCTAAACCACTCAAACACTGCGACCACACACATTGTAGTCCACGTAATCACCGCACGATATATGTTTGAACTTGAAAACGTGTACACGCTACATCTGTACTGAATCACTCAAACACGCTGACACATCACATATCGTAGTTTACTGTAAGCACACCGGCGCCCGATGTTTGTTTGAACTTGAAAACGATGCACACCTTGTATTTGCATCAATTTTGACTCTTCTTCAAAATTGTACATTTTATATTGCTTCGCAACTGTTTGCTTTTGAACAGGGCGATTCCCATATCGTCTGTGCGTATGGGAATGTTGCTGCCAGGGATTGGTACATAGAGTTGCCGGAGGCAGTTCGTTAGATCATGGACCAGGCAGGCTTCGGTGCCTTCTGCAGAGGACTCTCACGCCTCACTACGTGCAGACCTCTCCTTGCCGCTCTGGTGGAGATGTGGTGGGACACCACCGACTCATTCCATCTTTCCGCTACTGGGGAGATGACGATGACTCCCGTCGACTTCTCGATGCTCACAGGTATCGGGGTTGAGGGTGATCTGATCCCGTTTGACACCGAAATGGATGAGTGGGAGGCCGCTTAGATATATCTGCTTGGCGAGGTGCCACCTCTCTCCCGTCCAGGCTTCGTCCGGTATTCATGGTTCGAGGTCCAGTTCAAAGTCCAGCCAGCTTTGGCCGAGGAGGTTCCGATGACCCAGGAGGAGGTGGAAGCGGTATGCATGACTTCGATGTTTCTACTAGGGGCGACTATTTTGATCGGGCGAATCTGGTGCCCTTTGTTTGCTTAGCACCTTAGTGGATGTCACACAGATCCTGCGCTATGACTGGGGTGGTGCCGCTCAGGCTACACTCTATGGATACATGAGCTCGACTTCGTGGCGTGACGGTTGCTTTCGGGGCTATTAGCGGCGCTAGAGGTACATTTTCTTTTTCTGCCTTACATTTCTGCTTTATATTTTTTGTACTCTGTACTGTACTATATACACTGCACACACTGTGGTCTGCTTTACACTGACTGTACACTGCACACACGGTACGCATATACTCTGCTTTACCACAGGGTACCTTTGCACAATACTTGCATACTGCAGCTCTGCTATTCTACTTTATTCTATACTCTGCTTTACCTGATAAGCATACTGGCATTTACTCTGGAGTTGTGGGTGTACGCCTACCTTCCCAGGCTTGCCCCAGTGCCTGACGTAGAGACCCCTCTTGTCGTCCCATTCTCCCGGTGCTTTGACGTGAGGTGTGTGCGGAGGCCCCGGGAGACGTTCATCTTCTTCCGTCGCTACATTGACACCATCACTGCCGCGGAGGTACGTTCAGTCTTTAGAGTTTGTTTAAGCTTCACTTTGTACTATTTTTTTCAATAACAGTAGTTAACAAAATTGTATTTCATTTTCAGATCACTTGGTAGCCTTGGGCTCCCTTTGAAGCTAAGATTTGGAAGCGGTTTCTGGTCTTTGTGGACCGCCTTGGGTTTAGGATTCTCTTGGAGGGCCCGGTCTGCCGGGCTTGGTACCTAGGCGAGTGCTTCCTGCGCCAGACTGGGTCTCTGGAGTAGATAGTTCGGCTCCACCCCGAGCACATGAGGGACAGAGATACACTCTCGGCGGATGGTGAGTACGGTCAATTTGGGATGCGATCGTCCAGAGGCATAGGCGACTACATGAGTTCATCAGGACCTTCCTTATGTAGCCTTTGGCGGCCAAAGCCGAGAGAGAGATCTGCGGTGCCGAGGCAGCAGGCGAGGCGAGGACATCGAGGAGGGCTCGGGTCCGTGGAGGAAGTGGAGCCCGGAGAGGGCGGGGGCGACCTACCAGATTCCCTTTGCTCCTCCCCCGGCTGATCACGAGTTGGTCAGTTTCTACGACTTGCCTCCGGTATGTATTACTGCATTTTGTACAGTTGTTTCATTTCATTTTGTCTGATATTCCGCAGAATGCTGATGCTTCTAATCATTTTTTGCAGGCTTCCTCTGAGTACACTTGGCAGTCACTGGAGTTGAATGCTTCCATGATGGGGATGCTACAGCGGACTTTCGACCTCCTGGCCCTTTACGGTATCCCGGTATGTTCTCCTGACCACGGTCCCAAATGTAAGCTGTTTCACGCAGTCTGATGCACAACACAGCACTCAATACACAACCCTCACAGTATCTGATACACTGTACTCATGCACTGCATTCTGTACTGACACACTACTCACAGTATTCACACACTGTACTCGTACACTGCATTTTGTACCGACACACTATTCATAGTATTCACACACTGTACCCTGCATTCTGTACCGATATTCTATCTTGCATAGCATACTGATGTGTCTGCAATTTTATGCTTTTCAGCCTCCCTTTTAGATTCCCACTGTAGGAGGTGCTCCAGCTGGACCTTCCGTTCCTGTTCAAGGAAGAGATGATGAGGGCCGAGTATACCCCCGCACCAAGGCGGGGCGCACTCACATTGGGAGTAGCTCTCGGGCGCCAGTCCCTGATGATGATGACGAGGAGTCGGAGGCTGAGGCGGAGGCGGAGCAGTCGTCGGAAGAGGAGACCGGAGACGACTCGGGCTCAGACTCAGATGATGACGGTGCTGATGATGCTCCTGGACCTTCGTCCAGGAAGAGGACTAAGACGGACCCTCAGGCTTGAGGCCACTTGACCTTGATACAAATTTTTGCTGTTTTTTTTCTTTTTTTGTACTTTTCCCTTTTTATTGGTAGCTAAGGGTGCAGTGTCTTTGCCTTGAGTGATTTTTGTTTCCAAAACTTTGTACTTGAAAAGATGATGAAATGAAACAAACTTTTTGTCTAAAAAAAAGTGTTACATTTGTATATTTCATACATTGCATCGCATTACATCATATTACACCTGAATGTAAATGAGATTGATATGTTGTCTGAAAATTGAACACTCGTATCGTAATAACCAAGTAACTAACCAGCCAACAGCAAAACAACCCATGCAAACCACTGCTTAATCTGAACATACAGCTCATACTCTGCTGAGGATTAATCTACATACAACCCGTAACACAACACTCGGTTCATTTTGCACACGGCAACCTCCGAACAAATAGCCCAATCGACCCGGGCCGGAATCTGAAGGTGAAACCATTTGGAATTAAACTACTCAGATGCCCCAAATTTTCCCCTTTCTTCTTTTGCTTCGCATAAATGTAGAGAATGGCACAGCACTCTGAGCATAAATGATTTTTGAAATTGAAAAAGGGTTTTTCAACCGGGGTATCGAGCCTAAAACTGAACACAGCGAGAAAGACTCAAGCAAAAGGTACACGACCTAAACACAACGAGACATGCTCGGAAAAGACCAAAAACGAAAGTTGGGCTAAACAGGACAAAAGATACGACACACGGACGTGTTTTTTTTAAAAAAAAAAAAAAAAAAAAACGAAAGACCTCAGATCTCGAGGAGCTAGTTCCTCCGGGTATGTTTCCCACCCTTTCTGATTTGTGATTCTCACATCACTCGGCCCTCAGGCTCGATTTTTCTCTCAAAACCCTTTTCCTCACTTTTCTCTCGACTTACACCTCTCTATTCTTTATTCTATCATTTTTCATCCCTCCCCAGGGTGATTGATGGATGAATAGGAAGTTGTGGGTTCATGCCCAACACTATTGGCTCGCGGCTATTTCTTCTGGTGACGTCTAGTCGATGTTCCGGATGGGGAATTGAGTGTCTTGATCCATTCCAATTTGTGCTTCGCACTTGGCTTGATACCTCGTTGTTTGGAGGGTGAGAGAGCTTTCAGCCCTTTACTGACAGCTTCAATGGTGCCCTTTTTACAGCAAGTATGTTGATAGCGGGGAAAGAGCAGAACACTGACTCATTGTGCCCCTAGTTCATCATTTTGGCCATTTTTTCTTGTTTTGGTTTTCTACTAAAACAGTTTTGACCAAGGTGAGAGTTACATTAACATGCTTGTTCAATTTCTGATTTGAAAATCATGCAAGTTAGGCTTCGAGCACTGAAAATTTTCCTTTCTTGGGTCCAAGAAATGGTCCAGTTGTGGAAAATGAAATAGTTTTCGAGAAAATAGTCAACCTCAGTAAAAATTTTCAAAAACTATTTTTGTAAACGGCCAATGCTAAATGAGCACGGAATCTACCCTCGAGATGCGCAACCTCAGATCGGAGGCAATGGAGAATTGCCCCTTGCTTGGAAGGGCTGCATGGCAATGGAAAGTTGCCCTTGGTTTAATGGCACCGTAACGCATTGTAGTCAGTCCTCAGAGTGACAAACACAGCCAAAGTCTCGGATACAGAGAAGGCAAAGACGATCAAAACCATTACATGGGTACAATCAATTGGAAGTGTTTGTGGCTGGACTTCATAATGAAGTTGCCTACGTATCCCTAACATGAGAATCAAGCCTTACGTAGTTCGGGGTTAAGGTACACTCGAGTATTAACCTTCACTTTTTAGGCTCTAACTTTTGCCAAGGCACCCACTACGGGTTTTCGACCTTGCGAGCTTTGTTTTTCTCTTCTTTTTTTCAATTCTTTTCTTTTTCTCTTTTTTCTTTTTTTGTACTTATTTTTTCTTTTTCTTTTCTTTTGCATTTTTTTTTTTTTTTTTTTCTCTTTTCTTTTTCCTTTTGCATATATTTTCTTTGCTCTAACTTTTGCAGGTGCCCTTAGGGTTTTTGGCCCAGCGAGCCTCTCAAAGGGGTAAAAGTGTAACAAGTCCATGCTAAATGGTTTTCAGATTGAAGTCTCCCTGTATCCAGGAGGATGGCTGTTGTAATGACCTGCAGAAGGATTCATCTTGACTTTTTGAGCACATCTAACATTTCTTGCCCCTAGTTAGGGTACTTCTATTCTGGCTTTGCAAGCTTGTTGTGACGTCGACCTCTTGATCGACTTTGGTGCCTCTTGTTGGTTGCTTCAAGCACAGCCCACAGACCTCACATGACGGTTGACCGTTGAGCGTTCTGAATAGGTTCAAGGCTTGAAAACAAAGCGGATTGAATCTTGAGGTGAGGCGATCCTAAGTGCACAATCTCAAGTGATTCCATACTGGTCTTCACAGACGCGCCAAAACATTTTGTTTTTGAAAGTTTTTAAGAAAGCGACAAATCACTCGTGCTGAAGATAGTGTGGAACCAATCCGGATCAAGGCAGGGTCCTTCTCAGTACTCACGCTAACAAGCATGATTTCATTCATTAAAAGGCTTAGCACGCCTATCTTTCTCTCAAATTGATCAAAGTTTTGCAAGACCCGAGGAATTCCTTCCTCTTCGTTTTCATCACCACAATGTTCAAAAAGGTTGTTGAAAAACTTAGGTCATTACAATGACTTTCAGGACACAAGAGGGCAGGTAGAATGTACTGTCATTCCACTCGAATCCTCTGGCACAACTAGCTCAAAATTAGCAAGTACAAAAACAAGATAGCCGCAGCTGTTTCATTCAGATTTCCTGGTTGCAACTGGCTCCACAACAGAGACAGACTCAAAAAGAAAGCAAAATGAGTAATCAAAAACAAAAGCGGTGTTCAAGGCAACAACCCCAAAATCACGACATTCTATACAAGGGTGACTCGCTACAACAAGAAGACCCTTAAGCAAAAAGAACTAGCGAAGGCGAAGAGATAGACTCAAAACAAAACAAAAATGACTCGACACCCAAGCGAAATTTACAAAACTAGCATTCGCGGATGCTCAAAAATCGTGCTCGGCGCCACATCCAAAAATATGCCAAGCGTCACCCGTGGGTGGCTCATTCCCGATTACATACTCGCGATGTCGGTATCCTCAAAATCCGATGGTGGTAATGTGAACTGGTGAGGTGGGTGGGAGGATAACCTCGTTGTCGATCAAATTCTATACCTCATGACGGAGGTGGAAACAATTATCGATAGCATGACCGGTTTGCTAGTGGTACGCACAGTACAAAGCAGCATCATGTGTGAGAGGGAGATTCTTCGGGAGAGGCCGAGTCTCCAAGGGTTTAAGATGCCTTCTTTTGGCCAGGATCTGGAGTGCCTTCGACAACGGCATGTAAAGAGCATGAAAGACCCTGTGCCCTCGGGGCAGGTACTTTGAAGTTTGGGTATTCTTGCTAGACATACTAGCGAAAGGGTCGGCAGGCACTGTCTTGACTTTCTAATCTTTCCCGGGTGCAGGGTTGGGAACGGAAGGAACTGTTCTGGCATGACGGGGCCTATCGATTTTTACCGGTTGGTTGCGCCTTGATTGGGCGAGAAAACAACATCCACAGTCTTGGTCATGACTGCGAACACCTATTGCTTACTCATCCCCCCAACTTTCAAAGCCTTGACTGACCACAGCAGTTGTTCAATGGGATTGGCATCTGCCTTCATTTTGTCCTTACCTCTGGCCTCAGCCTAATCGAGGGTTTGGGTTGATGTTGATACGTCATTGCTATAACCGGAGGCCACCTCGGGTTGGCTAAGTTCGATCGCAATCCGTCCCAGCGGTGGGGCTCTGGGGTACAAAATTCTGGCATATGGTGCGGTGGTGGCAGTGACATTCCATAGCGAGATCCGCCACGGACCTCTGAGGTCGCTGTCATCTCCATCAATTGAATGGGGTGGGCTCACGAGCTTTGATACAACTGAGGGGTCGGGCCGGTGCGCATAAGGCGACACAGGTGGATGTGGCACATCAACATTGGTCTCACTTTGCGAGTGATTCCTTGATCTAATCTGGTTCATAACCACGATCTCTTAGAATTTTGCATCATCATAGATCCATTGTCTTGAGCGGTGGTGACGGATCGGATATCTGTTTTGCCTCGGCAAGGGGAACAACGACTATTACGTATCAACTCTCTGGCGAAAGGAAAAACAAGCGACATTTCATTGGCGGAACAAACAGTGTGGTCGAACAAGCGTACTCTACTTGATCCTTTGTTCCCCATAATCCGCCCCAAAACCGAGCAGGATATCCACGGATATAAGCGATTCCACAAACTATCTTGGTGCCCTCAGGCCTGATACTCAAATTTGCAAACTGATATGTGCGTTCCTGTAGAGATACATTCTAAAAACACATAGCAAGTAAAGAGAGGCAAAACACCCATATGTTGGGGTAGGGTTTCCCTGTCCTATTTTGTCAGGAGCTAGGGTTTCACTAGGCACGCAGCGGTTTCAAACAACCTATATCCGGTAAGCAACCTGTCCTAGCTTGGAATGGTCACTATGGATTCCGAATATGCACTAGGGCGAATGGTCGAAAAAGGTACCCATTAAAACCGGTTTGTGTTCCATCTTGGCGAGCCCATAGCCGGTCGACCTTATGGCACGCTTCTCAAATCGAGCCTCTAGTAAACCGCTCAGGAATAGCAGATGGCCAACACAGTGTCCTAAGCACACCAATGCACATGTAATGCAAAGAGACACATAAGTGTAATCAAAACAGGATATCATGAGTTCGAGTCAAGCTCTCTAAACTCCCCAGCAAAGTCGCCAGAAACTGTAATGAGTCCGCGAGGGACCTCATGCTACAGTTCGGACTCATTTTGTCACGGTTCTTAATCTGAACCAAAGAGTCCAAATCTGGCAAATCGTTTTGAGAAAAACAGATTTTGAAAGAAGTGCCAAACATGGACTGCTTTGCCAGATATAGAGTCGCCACCTAAATATTTTATTTTGGAGAATTTAGGAAACCACGACTCGATCAAGGCCGCGTGTCCGTCACCACCAAAGTTGCCTCGGCTCGGGAACTTGGGTACGATTGGGGAAGGTCAGCTATGAGCACCCCCTCTCGCCCGATTCGAAGATCGGCCTCTAATAACCATGATATCCATTTTTGAAAACGTTATGTGTTCTTATTCCGATTAATTAGCTAGAATTACTATGTGATGCGCATAACACAAAAGTATAGACTAGATCGCCTAATTTGGAGCAAGCATTGCATATCCGTTTGTTTGGAAAATGCTTTGGAATTTGCTACTTTAAGTAAGCTAAAATACGGATTTCAATGAGTTGTTCCAACTCAAACAATCCAACCTTCACCCACAGGCATTCAGGCAGTTTATATCACATAAGCATCTAGCC
Source organism: Camellia lanceoleosa (assembly GCA_025200525.1). Taxonomy (NCBI): domain Eukaryota; kingdom Viridiplantae; phylum Streptophyta; class Magnoliopsida; order Ericales; family Theaceae; genus Camellia; species Camellia lanceoleosa. The sequence continues at coordinate 26,158,457 of CM045770.1, forward strand.
ACACGGTAAGCATGCTGTCATCTTAACATTCACACTCATGCGAGATGCTAAAGCATAAATAGTTACATTGTACTCCAAGCCAAAACAAGAACATGCTAACAATCATGCATGATTCTAGTTCATGTTAAAGTGGCTAATGCATCGCATTCAAAATGTCACTAGAATAGGCTCGGCTAATCTAATAATGGCATGTGAGATGCTACAGACAGCATGTATTCAATTTGGAATTTGAAATACAATGCAGTTAGCATGACGTGCCGAGCCTAATGCATGCAAGACAAGTGAATGAATGCACGCATGCATAGCATAAGAATGCTAAAGTAAACATGTCCTAATACCAACCATCAAAAGTAGATAAATTAAAGGCAGAAAGAAGCGGGGGTTGGAAGATATGCACACACGCACCCACACTTATTACAAATTTTCCCTCACTCGGAGAGGCCGAAAGAATAATACAATTTAATTAACGTACAAGCTAATTAAATAATATAGATCACCTAATTAAATAACAAATCAATTAATCTAATTAAGCGATGGCAATGACCTCGGGAAGAAGGGTCCAACGCATACCGCTTCGGTTCGCTCGAAGTCAACGCCATGCACAAGATGCTTTGGTTGCTCTACTCCTCTCAAGACTGCACAAGTCTAGGATATGCTCTCTGCACTTTGTGGAACACCACCGGTGAAGGGATTGGCCACCGCCATGGATAATAGTCACCGCCACAAAATACTCCATCGACTACTTATGGATGGCGATTAGGCACTAAAGATTGCCAACCGCCAAATCTTCTATGACGATTTTGACAACGAGAGGGCAATACTTGGCATGGCAATGCATTTCAAACAAATATGTGCACCAACATCCCTTATCATGTTTATGACTCAAGGGACATAGTCCTTGGTTCTCGGACCACCAATCGCGCATTTCAATGTGTGATGGCCCAAGAAACCAAGTATGCAATTTCAATTTCAAATGAAATGCAAACCAAATGAACACACCAAAGGGGCCTTTAACCTCTATCATGACTTGATCAAGAGGTGAAAGATGCGTGCAATGATATCATGAACATACAAATGAACATGCAAAGATGCAACTAACAAGCATGCAATGTATAATGCCAATGTGCACACATGCAAGGCATACAACATCATAGACAACTTAGCAAGACATTCATGCCAAATACACTACCACCTAAGAATGCAACAACATACCAAAGGGGCCAAGCATGTGACAACATGCAAGGTAAGCATGCTATAATACATGGAGGGTGGACTTGCACTGATTTGGACAGCCTTAAACTTGGCCCAAAATAGTGGCCAAGGTGCTAAGGAATGAGGGCTATTTGACACACAAACATGCATGCAAACATGGACCAACACTCAAGCACATAAAGGCAACTTCCAAGCACACTTAAAAGAAGCTAACATGAGAAAATGGCATGCAATATAAGCTCTGAATATGCATGAAATAGAGGTGCCAAACGTACTAATTAACACAAATAATGCATGCTAGCATGGCCAAAACTCAAGGCAAGCTAAAGGCGTATGGGATCACACTTAGCAAGACCAAACATGGCATGAATTAGATGACCAAAAATAGAGTTTTAGCATATTAAAACAAAGCCTAAAGACCACTTAGATGGCATCTAAATGACTTAAATTCAAGAGCATGCACAATGACCGAACATGGAGCATAAGGCACAACCTCATAAGGCATCAAAGAAGCATCAAAGGCAAGCATGCAAACATGTCATGAGGACTGAAATGACGCTATAAGTGGTGCCAAACCATTGAAATAGATCAAACAATGCATGCTCAACACTTCACACACTTAAAGCCTACAAGCTAAACAATGCAAAGGGGCTATGCAATACATGGAAAACATGGCTAAAACAACCAAGGGCAGACCTTAACCACGGAAAAACAAGTACAAAAGCTTCACAAAGCTAGGCCCAAAACATGCTTCAACAAGGGTCAAAGCCTAGCTGGATGTTAAGGCTAAATGATGGCATTACAAGACATGTATGCAAGGCATGCAAGCTGTGTCCAAACCAACTCAACACAATGGTATTTCATGGAAAAATAAGAGTAAATATCAATCAAGGAATGGTCAACACACACTTAAACTAGATGCTTCCTTAAGAGGCAAAAATGGCCCTTTTCAAGGACAACAAGGAGTGGGGGTGGCCCTCTCCTTCTTGGGACCTCAAGGCACCATCCTCAACACTGAAATCTCTCAAGATTTTAGTGGTGAGGAGGCCTAAACACAATGGTCCCGGAACTCAGCCAAAATGGCACAAAATGGAGCCTAACAAGGCTTAAGAGGGGTCAAACAACCCCAAAACTTAAAACACCCTTAACAAACTTTTCAGAGCACTAAAAAACAAAACTTTTCTATGTTATATTCTAAGCTCAAAAACAGATGCAAGAGAGGTTGAAAAGTTTTGCAAAAATGGGGTATTTAAAGGTAAAGGACCTTACCCTTGAAGACCCTCTTCAAGAATGGAAGACCAGCTGCTTCTTTGGCTCAAACCAGCTCCAAAACTTCAAAAACAATCCTCAAGGGCCTCAACTCCAAGAGAAGGTGTGATGGTGGGTGTTTGTGTGCAAAACTAAGGCAAAACACTCACTAAACACAACAGAGAGATATATATATATATATATGGAGATGGAAGATGTATAAACCCTAACCCTAATACTCAAAACCCTCTGAAAATGCTGTCTAACTTGTCTAACCCTAAACAAGAGAGAAGGGGCTCCCTCTTATAGAGCTTTAATCTTGCAAGCTTAGAAGACAAGCTTTCTAAGAGGGAGATCCCTCCATGCGTGTATGGAGGGGAGCCAAGTGCATGCAGTGCACAAAAATATCTGCAAGCGGATGCACACGATGGCCAGGCCAAAAATGCAATCGACAGAAAAAAGATAGCCGGCCAGCCATCTATAGTGCCGGCCGGCCAAACATTTGGCCGGTGGCAACAAAACACAGCCGGTGGCCTCAAGCCATGGCCGGTGGAGTGTAGGGATGGCCCACAAGCCATTCCCTACCCCTCCAAGACAAAACACAAGTGTTTGGTGCAAAACCAGACACAAAGCGATCAGTCGAGATCACGGGGCAAGGCGTAGCCGAGACCTCTGGGAACTCTAGACGAACACAAACATGGATGATCACTGAGTGTTCAAACGGTGACGTCCAAGTCTTGAGGACGGTCAAAAATGGGGTGTCTACAGCATGTCTTCGTAGGACCACATAAAAACGTCTTTGAAATCTTTTAATAAAGCGACTAAGCGCTCGCGCTCCTCCGAAGACAACGTGGACCCAATCTAGACCAGCCGCGGGTCCTTCTCAGTACCAACATTAATTGTGGTGATTTCATCAACCAAAGGTTTGACAAACCTTTCCTGCTCTCGATCAATCAAACATTGTAAAACCGAAAGAATTTCTTCCTCGTCGTTTTCATCAAAATTTTGAAAGTCTTGGTTAATGCGATAAATTAAAGGCACAGAAAAGTACTCGAAAGCCACAGCCGTACCATTCTCATTAATAACATCCAGTCCGCCTGATTCCTTTGTAACAACAGACTCAAAGAAAAAAGAAAAAGACGACCTGGACTGGACAGTGGCATCTGGGTTATCACCCCCAAGAACACTGGACTCAGACTCAGAGAAGCTGGAACCTGATTCCGACTCTACAAACTCGGTGGGATCAGATTCTGGCTCACTACCTGAGCCGATGCTACTCGATAAAAAGCCCTTCTCGTATTGCCAGACGATGGAGGGTACGATGGATGCATCCAGAATGTTTGAAGATGGGCCCTGACCGCTTCATTCTGATCATGGAAACTAGAAGTTATCCCCCAAGCACTCGGTATGATCTAAGGATGCGCAAGGAGACAAGCCAACACTACCCCATTTCAATTTACGTGCTCTCGGAATCCTCCACCTCGCACTGCTCAGCCTCAGCTGGTGGGCCTCTGGGTTCTTTTATGTCACTCAATAGTAAATAAATTCATAACGTGAACATAAAAATTTAAAGCTTTTAATTGGCATGGTTGTAAATGATTGTTCATTCAGTTACTTCACTATAATAATTCGAGAATATTTACAGATAAATCCCATCTCACTGGCTGTTAAACCAATCAGTCCCAACTTTATTCTTTTGTTCCGGTAAGTCCTACTAGTGGGGAGATTTGTTTCTTTTTTATCCTATTTTCCATATTTGGCGTCATTGTGTGGATGGTTGTACCCTTTTTTGTTATGTTTCGATCTTGTGTTGTCGGATCACGTCTGTAAGGCCCCTGAAATATGTATTTACTTTTAAGACCCTAATGTTGAATTATATTTATTTATTTATTTATTTTTAGCCCCTCGTTTACTTAAATTAATTCGAATCTTGTCAGTTAGCAATTGCTATTTTTATTTTTATCGAAACAGAAATTTCACTAACCAGATTAGGTTCCCTAACTTAATTTAATTGTACCTAGGTTACATGTATTTAACTTCAAGCCGTCATATATTTTTTAAAAAAAATTTCAAAACTTGCCCCAAAATAGTACTCATATCTTGTACCTTGGTATGCCATCAATCTTGCTATATATATACATATACACCTAGGAGAATGTGCCTAGAACTTAATAATTAAAAAAATTAGTCTCTTCACATCCCTATGGCTAGCCCTTCCTTGGAGGAGGTGAGAAATCTATTTCCAAGACACGCCATCATGAGATTCTAGGAAAAATACAACCTAGTGACCTACCTAGGATGCAAAATCCAAGAATTGGTTTTATTGCAACTAGATGTGGGCTAAACCAATGGAACACACCTCTAAGTCCCTTCCATTCCTTTAGAATTCAAGCAAAATCCTAACTTGTCCTTTCAAATTCCAACTAAAGGGCTTTTATGTCCTTTTACCCCAAATTTGCCTATATATACCACACCCTCCCTAGCTTGCAAACTTACACACAACACACTCACTCACACACATTTTGGTTAGAGAGAGCAAGGAAGAGAAATCTAGAGGAGAAGAAGGAGGAAGAAAGGAGAGTTTCTTGTGCAAAGCTTGGAGGGTAAGCCACCAACACAACCTTCTCTTCATTTCCTTTTCTAATGCATGTTTTTAAAGATTCTAAATAAAGTTTCAGATCTGTTATTATCAAGTTCCTATGTTGAAAATACTAAGATTTGAGTATTGTTTCCATCTCTCATGTATTTTACCCATTTTGGCACAAAACCATCTTCTTTTGTACACATCTCTCAACTTTTCATGGGTACTCTTTCAAACAAATTTTCTGAGTTAAACATGTGATAGTTAGCATATTTTCTTCACAAAAGAAATGAAACTTTCCCATGGTGGAACCCCCTTTTTATAAATTTCCTTGTTTTGGGCATCCTACCTTAAAACCTGTTTTTTTTCAGTCAACTTTCAAAAATTCCAGAATAATGTACAAAAATATTCTGAACCTCTATTTTATTTCAAAACCTTCCTTAAGGAGTTAGCTTTCAACTAAAATTGGTTTCATCAAAAAAAATTAAGCGGTTTGAAAGAAAATCAAGTTTTCGTAACGGTCGACGGATCTGGACAGATTCTGGACAGCGCTGGACTATTTTCTAAATAACTTAAAAACTAGAAAAGCAAACCCATTTCCAAAAAATGTTCTAGAAACTAGATCAAATTCTCTACGAACTATAGGAAGACCGAGTTCGGTGGATGATCTAAAGTAGTCCTTTCGTATTAATCTTCATGTGATGTTAAATCTGGATATTTGTTATGTATGGATGTTTTGTGCCCTTGTATTCATGAAAATGTTTAATGGCTTATGATCATATCTTGGCAAGATGTTGTATGTGCATGTTATGTTATTTATCTTTCTTATCTTGAGGATGCATGCTTATGAGGATATTATTATATTGTTTAGTTGGACTAACCTTGACTTAAAACACTTGATTCAACGGGAAACCTAATTGGGTGGGTATTGGGTTTTCGAACACCTGAGTTATGAAAAGATGATAATATGTGATATATGGTTTGTTGGGATGTGTTCCCTATTCGAGGTTAAATCTTGCGCAAGTGGTTTTCGGGACCCTTGAACAGAGCGGTTGTATTCGGACCCTGTGGTTTGGTGTAAGGAGGGATTTCGGGCGAAGCCCTATTTTTACCGTCTCTTTTGAGGCCTTGCGGTTGGCGCTACGTGGTATGTAACCGTTGGTAGGCATCCGAGGTTAGTTCTACAACAAAGCAACAAAAGAGGGGGCATACCGAATAATCCGCGTCAGATTCTTGTGGTTGGGAGGACGAAATCTCTTTGGGGGATTTCTAGTTTACTGACATCTAACTTAACCATCTATGTATTTAATTATTTATTGGCATATCATGCTTTACTACTTGGTGCTATACTTGTGATTGTGTATTGAATTTGGAAAAAAAATGGGTGGGGTGTGTGTGTGTTTCTTGGGCATTCAAAAGCTCACGGCGTATCATGCCAGGTGAAGAAGCGGAACTCGTAGCGGAAGACGACGAGCCGGAAACCTTTAAAGACTTTTGGCTATCCTAGAATATTAGAAGTTTCTTTTTGATAATTTTGTAAGACTCATATGAAGCTTAAAACCTTCTTTTGGGGATGTAATGTAATGGAACAATCTTTTGAAGCAAGTATATTGTGGTTATTATGTATTTATATCCTATGTATGAACCTTAACGTTGCTTATGAGACCTTGTGTCAATGCCTTGTAAGATCTGTCAAAAAGGCAGTGCGCTCCCTAAGAAAGCTGGACCTAGAAGGGAGGCTATTTTGACTCCTCCGGCGATCTGGGATCTTACTTGGTCATTGACCATAGGACTCACTAGTGACTCTTCCTTGACTGCAACCTATAGTGTAGAATCGGCGTCTAGCGTCATTACGTGGATTTTGTGGGTGTTCAGTTTGTAATTTTAATGTTATGTGTATAAGCGTTTGACCATTTGGACTTAGGGTTTTCGATGGTGTGGGTGGGTGATTTAGTGGCGGTTGTGTGACGGACGTCTGAAGTATAACCAAAGTCGATGCCGTTGGTTCAAGTTTGTCTTCTTGTTTGGATAGCATTTACGTTTTATATCGTTTTGGGTTTTGTATGTATTGGTGGAAGAAATCATTGTACAATGGGTGTGGTGGGGGTTATATGGTGCATTTTTTGGGGTTATTTTTTGTGTTACAAAGGTATGTCTGTTATTTGTATATTTTCTGTTGTGGGTGTGTGTTGCATTATGTATTGGTGTAAGGGAGTTCTTTACTTGGGTGAAATTTGGGGTTATGTGGGGCATTTTTGGGGTTGTTTTACGCATTGTGTGTGGGGATGTGGATGTAGAAATCGGGTTGTATTTTAATGGGTATGGGTTTTCAAGATGTGGGTTACGTGGCAATCAAAACCACATCAATCTTCTACTAAAAACCCTTAGTGAACTTTTTGGGTGTGTGACAATCAATTGTGTGTACGTGACCCACCACATGCCGTTTTACCTCATCATGTACACCGCCAGCATCTGAATGTACAACAAACATTACACAATAAGCGATGGCAATTGCCCTTTGACAATAGATAGGACTAAGCAGACACTAGAAAACATATGGGACTAATTGGATTATAAGATCAACATTTAGGGTTTATTGGTAAATTTCCCATAATTCTATTAACATATACTCAAAATATTTATTGTATTATTCTAAACAAATAGCGAGTCTACCCCCAAGAGCTGAAACACTTACTCACATATACTCATTGTATTTATTATATTAACATACAATAAATATTTATTGTATTTATTCTATTAACATTTTATTGTATTTATTGTATTTATTTTATTAACATATACTCACATATATGTCTCTAAAGAAATCCTTCACCAACCCCAAAAAATTTGAGAAACAAAAAATTAAATTAAATTAAAACATATCACAAAGGGAATCAAAGTGGACTAAAGAAGAGGTACTAATTAGGTAAACTTGGGTCCATTAAATTTTATTTAGGACGTTGATTTTAAAATCTGTATAATTTATTTTATAAAAAGATTTTGCTAACTATCGTTCCAAGGCTGTTGGTTAAGAATATAATATGAATTTATGACAAATTTATGACACGATGTGCCGGTTATTTCTCCTTTTATATTTTTATTTCCCCTTTTATATATTTCAATACATATTTTATCAATTAATCTTAACCAACCCTCGTTGGCTAGCATTCACCTTTATAAAAATACCAAAAAATCCTCCAAACTGGGGAGAGACTGCGCCTTTTTTATTCTTTACTTCCTTGCCATTAACCGCAAAGGAATATTTGTACATTTGACGGGTTAATGATCAATGTTTCTGTGATTTTTTTTAAAATGTAATCTGATTTCATTTACACCAATAATATTCTTCTATTTATAAGAGTAATAATAATATAGAATACACATAATAAATACATATAACTGTTTGGGAATGGCTTTGTAGTTTGGAAAGGTTGCTCCACTAGTTGAGCAACTCCAACAATACTATGTATTTTGCTTAGTAGAAATACATTAAAAAAAAAGAAAGAAAAGAAATATGTTCTGTATTTTGTCCAATCATTTTATTCTAACAAGAATTTACTTAACCATATAAACTAAATAGGCTAATTTTTAAAAGAAAATTGCTATAAAAAAATAATATTTATGGCAGAGTTGTCGACATGATATTTGCAAAACCGTAATGTTTTTCAAAAAAAAATATTTTTCTATAAAAAATAAATAACTGCGCACAAAGTTGAAGAGGACATTCTTAAAATTCTCTATCACATTCATTTATCAAATATGACAAAAACAAAATAAAACCATACTTGTGAAATCGGTGGCTGAAACAGATAGAGAACAAGCAATATTTTTTTTTTGATCGGGAAAAAGAAACTTTATTGATGAAAAAAAACAAGTACAAGGTACAAGAAAAATTACATCAATAAAGGAAAGGGAAGTGCAAAAGCATCATAGTGCGCTAAATGATCCCAACTAGGTTGGCACCACCGAGCTCACCCTATCATTTGCTAGCACCCCTAAGTTGGTGAGAGACCAACGGGAAAAAAATAGAAGCTCAATAGACTACACACCAGATGTTAACATAGACACCATCCAAAAATAGAAGCTCATCATGTAGCTTTAATCTCCTGAAGACAACACCAAAGCTGCAGCAGCAGCTTTAATCCCCTGTAAACTCCTCTCCATGAAAATCATTGATGTTTGAACTAAAGCCTGGAACAACACTACTTCCAAGTTCTCAATGCATCAAAACAACACTTCTACCAAGATTCTGAATGCACCAAAACAACACTGTAACAAATGGAGACCAACACCCAAACATTTCAAACCATCCAGCCTTTGAACCAATATACACCAGAATATTAATTTGCATAGAAACAACCACTCAAGAAATGGAGGTAAAACTGTGTACATCTTGCTCACCTTAGACTCTTTTTTAGCAAGAATATTATGCACTGGGTAGTCCCCTTTTTTCTTAATCATGTTCTTTGTCTTGGCAATCTGGACTGCCTAATGTGAACTCCAAGCTCGCACTTTCCTCTATCTGATGTCCGAATCTTTGTTGTGATGGCAAGGTTAACAGTCTAAGCCCATCCATATCATTGTAGTTATTTTGCAGCCAAGCCTCTCTCTTTGCGAGAAAACCCGATGCGAACATGCTTTCTGATGAAGAAAACCAGCTTAACAGTCCCTTATAGCAGCTTAACAGTCCCTGTTCCGAGTTAAATAGAACCATTGCATTGGATGTATTGTTGGATGGAGAAGCTGATTGTTGAATTTCAGTAAAGGTAACCGTAGAGCTTGGTGATCTGCTAAAACCAATCTGCTATACTCCAACAATCAAATATATCTTAGCTAAAAATGACAGTTTCCACAATCAAATATAACCTCCCAGACCAGCTACTATCTGCCCAACACCAGATAACATCAAACAACCAGACCAGCAGAGCATTATAGCAGACCAGCTACTATCTAGTTTGTGATGCTACTGCTGCTGTTGAACCCAAAAACCACCACAGCAACCATTATTCACTAAATTACTCCCTTGCAGATTAGGACCATGACAGAATATTCAGTCCAAAAGAAGAATACTAACCAGATTACTCCCTTGTAGATTAGGACCATGACAGATCATAGCACACCATCCCAAAATAACAACCCACTGCTAGGCCAAAAACCAAACCAATGCTGTTATGCTGCTAGACAACATCATTAGCTCATCCACCAAAAAAACCACCATCTTGGTGCATACCCACACCGAATCTGCAAGCACGTCTCAACCAATTTTGCAGGCATCACCAACAAGCATAACATAGCAGAGCAAACAACAAGCATAACATAGCAGACATAGCGGACAAAGCGGATCAAACAAGCGATAGAAATAGAGAACCAAAGAAGCTCAGCGGATCAAATCTGCGAAGTAGAAAACCGATTGATGCGGTACCACCAACACACATATGAGAGCAAACAAACCACCATCTTGGTGCATACACAACAAACACACTAGTAGCTTGGGAGGAGGAGTAGCTCAACACCAAGATACATACCCATACCAAATCAACCGGATAAATATCCATAACAAAAACACACTCAACCACCACTCCTCGAGCGAGAACTTGACTGCTTGCAAGTTGTACACCAAATCATTTGAAGCGCCACCAGCAGTGCGATGCCTTAGTCCACAAAGCTACTCAAACTTTTACAATGTCGCATAGAGCTTCAAAATCTGGTTGTAGTCCATTGAAAACACACTCGTTTCTATGCCTCTAGAGAGACCAAAGAGTTGCCATAGGAATGACCATCCAGATTTTCTTCTCCAATTTTGATTTACTACACCCATACCACCACTGCAGCAGTCCATCTATAGAACCTGGCATGACCCATTGAAAACCCCACCATCGCACAATATTTGACCAAAGCCTCCAAACAAAAGGACATACAAGAAGAATATGCTCCACAGTTTCAACATCATTATGGCAAAACACACATTCAAGATTGACACCCCCATCAAGTATACCAATTCTGTGAAGAAACCAGGAGGTTTTGACCTTACCTAGCCATGCCAACCATCCAAAAAATTGTACTTTAGGAGGAGCAAAATTATTTCATATAGAGCCTGCCATTGCCATAACCGGACCAAGAAAGGATTCACTCCATTTATATCTTTGATGCTACACTATCTGATCCAAATGACTCTTGCCCATTTCAATACATCGATTTTTCCTTTGCAAAGATCTGGTGCACGTTTGAGCAAACAAACTAATCTACATACTTCCTCCTCCTCCCAAGCCAACAAAGTTCTTCTAAACTTTAAGGTTCCACTCATCAGCTACACCCCTATTCTCAAAAAACACCCTTACCACCCCATGCTTATTAGTAGATAGAGAGAAGAGTCTAGGGAATTCCTCCTTTAAACACACGTTACCAATCCACTTGTCCAACCAGAAGTGAACTCTACTCCCATCTCCCAAAGCTATCTGAGAGTTATGAATATAGAAATTATGCAAGTCTGGATTCAACAAAGCTACATTAATTATATCAGTCCAGATCTTAGAACCTCTACCTACCAAAGTTGGCAACCATTTCCCATATTGAACATTATATGTTGCGCATATCACTTCTTTCCAGAGTGTGTGATTCTCAGCTCCAAACCTCCACCACCATTTTAACAACAAGCAGTCATTGAATGTTCTAATCCTCCTCAACCCCAAACCACCTAGATTCTTATTCTTTGCAATTACCTCCCATCGGACTAAATGCACTTTTCTTCTGAGGTCTGAACCACCCCACAAGAAAGCTGATTGTATTTTCTCAATCTCCTTAGCCACGCCAATAGGAATCTTGAACGATGATAAATAGTAAACCGGTAAATTGGACAAAACTGACTTGATTAGAGTTAACCTCCCGGCAAAAGAAAGTAGTCTTCTCTTCCAATTAGCCAATTTCCGCTTAAGTTTGACAAGAACAGGTTTCCAAGTACTTCTCTTACTTGGGTTGACCCCTAATGGCAAACCTAAATACATTATAGGTAGCTTTTGATAGAGGCAATTTAGATTAAAGGCAAACTCTTGCAATAGTCCCTCGTCAACCCCAACACCACAAATGACACTCTTATGGTAATTTATTTTCAGCCCCGAAGCCATCTCAAAGCATCTTAAAATTCTTTTGATATTACACACTTCCTCCTTCTTAGCTTCACAAAACAAAATAGTGTCATCCGCAAATTGCAAATGAGTGACTCTTAAGCCATTGGACCCCACCTCTACCCCATTGATTAAGTTTAACTCTTTTGCCCTGCTCAATAATATATTGAGACCCTCTGCTATAATGTTGAACAAAAACGGTGACAATGGATCACCTTGACGAAGGCCCCTTTGTGGGGAAAATTCAGGCGTTGGTGACCCATTAACCAAAACAGAAATCTTAGCAGAGGATACACAAGCTTTCATCCAACTCACCCATCTAGATTCGAAGCCAAAGGTTGAGAGCATATTGAAAAGAAACTCCCAATTGATTGAGTCATAAGCCTTTTCAAAATCCAATTTGAGAACCAAACCTTTCTTCTTGGATCTTTTCCATCCATCAACAATCTCATTAGCTATAAGAATCCCATCCATAACGTTCCGACCACCCAGAAAAGCTGACTGAACCTCACTAATAATCTTGGGCATCACCTGTTTCATCCTATTTGATAACACCTTTGCTAGAATTTTATACATAGAACCAATCAGACTAATAGGCCTACACTCTTCCAAACAAGAGGGACTATCATTTTTAGGAATTAAAGCAATGAAAGAGATATTGATCCCACCCACCAGACTTGCATTTTGATGAAATTCCCTCATAAAATGTATCATATCAAATTTCACAATTTTCCAACATTTCTTGGAAAAAGCCATGTTGAATCCATCAGGTCCAGGTGCCTTATTACCATCACAAGACTTGATTACAGAACTAATTTCCTCTTCCATAAACTCAGCCTCCAATAGTTCAACAACTTGTGGTCCTCCAATGGTCTTGAAGTGCCCAAATAATTTAGGTCTGACCTTCCAATCCTAAGAGAAATGTTTTAGAAAGTGGGCCTTCACCTCAGCTTTAATTTCCATAGGGTCCTCCAGCATTGTACCATTCACAACAATAGAGCACAAGGAATTCCTACTATTCCTACTACAAGCCATGATGTGAAAATATCTTGTATTTTTATCCCCTTTAACTGCCCAATTCACTCTGGATTTCTGCAACCAAATCCATTCTAACATTTTACTAAGCCTCCAAACCTCACTCCTCACTTCCTTTCTTCTAAGTATTTCTGTAGGTAGCAAAGGTCTATCCTCAGCAAGCAAATCAAGGGCATGAGCTTCTTCTTCTACACACTTAAGCTTATTTTCCACCTTCCCAAATACCTCCACATTCCACTGTTTTAAGGCTTGCTTCAGGGCTTTAAATTTCATGAAGCATTTAAACCCTGCCCAACCCTCCACTACAATCCCAGACCAACTGTGTTGTACAAAAGATAGAAAATTGGGATGATTATCATCCTCCATCAATATAATAGGACTGTGATCAGATAACAATCTAGGTAGCAATTGGAGAGGGGGGGGGGAGAAATTGTGTTAGGTATCGTCTCATACTCTTCCTATCTTGCCTACTTGTTATTTTTTGTGTTAGGGATGCTACTATCGGGGCGGACCCAAGTGTAAACGATGAGGCCATGGCCCCCGCCTTTAGCTCAATTGCTTTGTGTATACTGCTGCTACTTTCTATCCATGTCCATATGTGTATGTTATTGGCCCCTAGTTGATAAATTTTCTGTTTAATCTTCACCCCCACTTTCTTATTTTTTTATTCTGCTTTTAACTCGAATAATTTCTTGGGCACTCTATGTGAAAAAGTATTTACGTTGTATTTGTTTAATGAATACGCATAGAGATTTAAAAAGAATAGAGAAAAAATAAGTAAAATATGAACAAAATATATAATTACATTTCATACACATTTTTTTTTTCTTTTTCTAAGTTTCTACTTAAATCCATGAATTAAACACAATCTTAATATAACCCACTTTTTTGTTTCTAATGTCGCTTGTTATTCTCTCTTCTTTTTGTTTTCCCCTTCTTCTTGTGTTTTATTTTATTTTATTTATTTATTTTTCTTCTTGTGTTTTATTCTCTTTTCTAACTCCATAAGAGAACAATTATATTATGATGATTATAGTTTTATGCCTAATTCATTTTATAATATTATATATTATTGCATTAGTATAATGAGTTCCATAATTCATATTTGTTGCTAATGCAATAATATTATATTATATTATAGGATAAATAAAATGTGATGAAATCTTGTTCTCTTTTTTTTTTTTTTAGTAAAAAATTGTGTAGACACCCCATTTTTGACTGGCCTTAAGACTTAGACGTCACCGATTGAGCGCTCGGTGATGTTGCATATTGTGCTCGTTCAGAAGTCTCGTGAGTCGCCTGCCTCCGGACTTAGAACCCTCTTCATGCCTTGCCTCGGTTTGCGAACGAGACTCGTTTTCTGTTTTTCTTTCTGAGGAGAGGTCCCGTGGACCATCTCTCGGGCCGTGGGCTACATTTCATGGTCAGTCGTCATTTTGCCCATTCGGGCCGGTTCCGATTTGAACCGTCAGGCCGTGTGCCTCGGTTCGGGACCACCCAACCATCTCCGATTCCTCCGGTTTCTGGCATGCATCTCATTTACTCCCTTTCGAGGGACACTGGGGTCTTAGATACCCACTTCGCAGCCAAACACCACTTTCGGTGCTTAACGGCCGGTTTTCGGGACCCCGAACTGCGTGTTTTGGCCCCCGAGCATTCGTTTTGCATCGGTTTTTGTTCATTTTTGGTAGGTACCTCTGTTTTATCATAAGGAAGGTCACTGGAGGGTGGGAGGCCAGCAATTGTCCCAGCAACCAGTTATGCTCCTCCGGCGCCCCCCGGGACCCGTTTTCCTCACTTCCGGGCTAATGTTGAACACCCTAGGGCCATTTTCTTCGAGCGAAAACCACATATTTGTGTTGTACACACATGGGAGGACCCTAAAAAATAGAGCTCGGCCAGTAATTCAACTTTTCATTTTTGAACCTCTCCTAAAGGTGGCTTGTTGTCTCTCCTGTTTCAGAGTTGCCAGATTCCAACCACAGGGCCTTGTTGTACACACTTGGGAGGACACCAACCTTTGGTGGCCGGCCAGAAATTCCCACTTTCCATTTTTGCCCTTGGCCGGCCATGGGGGGTGGCCGGCCGGCCACCTCCAGCAAAAGTAGCTAGCCGGCCATGCTCCCCTCAGTGCATACTTTACAGCTGTATAGCTGTTTCCCCCAGAAAATATCTGTATCCGGGGGATATTTTGGGAGGGAAAGCTTGGGTGCATTTCCCTCCACTTTTACACCCCTTCTTTTGTCCATATAAGGAGCCTCCCAGCTCTGTCCCTAGGGTTAGAAAAATTGGTTCAAGCATATCTCTCTCCATCTCTCTCAAACTCTCAAGTTTTGGTGCCATTTCTTCATCATCTTCAAGCTCTACCATCACAACTCCATTCCAGCAGCTAGGAGAGCTTTCCAGCAGCTAAGAGGCTCTCATTCTTCAAGCAAAAGGCAACCAAGACTTGTCTACAAGGGTAAGTCTCACTTTCTCTCTTTTGTAGCACTTTCTTGCCTCATTTCTTAAGCCTATTAGCTTATTGTTTTGTGCTCCGACCTTAACTAAAACTAGGTCTATTTTGAGCTATTCTTCCTTTTTGTTCAAGGGCTCAACCCTGTTTGAGCCCTCTATGATGTACTTGCTTCAATATCATCTTGTATGTCAATATTTCTAGCCTATGAGTGATCTGTTTTCGACCATAATGTAAACTGTGAGTGGGCCTATTTTGATCCCCTATTCAATATTGAAGAAGGGCTCAACCCTGTTTGGCCTCTCTATCATGCACTAGCTTCATAATCTCTCATATTTACCGTAAACTTGCATGATTTCTTTGGCTTATATGAAATTTGTTTTGGAGCATGTCATGAACTGTGAGTAAGCTTATTTTGTGTCCCTCTACAATATTGTAGAAGGGATAAACCTTGTTGGGGGTCTCCATGTTGTGCTTGTCTTTATATCTCTTTTTGGCCCCCATTTTTGCATGCTTTGTTGGGCCTATCTAGCTTCTGTTTTCGGCCATCATCAGTACTAAGAATATCCATATTTTAGCCTTCTTGTCCTGTTTTGTTAAGGGTCCAAGGCTGTTTGATGAATGTAAGGCATACTTCATGTTCTAGCCTTTGTTGGCTTCATTCTTGCATGACATTTTTAGCAAATTTTCATACTGATTTGAGGGTTGTCATCTACTGTAAATGTGCATATTTTTGGTCCCTCATCAGTGTTGTAGAAGGAAATTTTTCAATTTGAGCATCGTATACATCACTTGCTTCAATACCCCTCTCTTGGCCCCCATTTTTGCATGCCATTGTTGTCCTATCAATGCTTACTATTTCGCCATGTTTTGTACTGTAAAAGATGCTATTTTGGGGCTTCCTTGCTACTGTTTTGCATGTCATGTACCAATTATGCATGTCTAGTGTAGCAGTAGGCCATTCCGGGTGCTTAATATCGCATTTCGAGACCATTCCGTGCATTTGGTGTCATTTCCCCACCTTTCGGGACTGCTTTGCATCATTTGTGTGTGCTGAAATTCATTTGCATGTTTGCATATCATTTCCATGCCATTTCATGCCTTAGGGCCATTGCCTCAGTTTGCGTGCCCGTGTGCGCGCATTTCGAGGCGCCTCATTTTTATCCGACGGCCTCTTATGTGAGTGTGGCTGAGGCCTTCTCATGTTAGTGTAAGCCCAATTTTCATTGTGTATGCCATTTCATTCCGTATGTCATTGCCTCGGTTTGCGTGCCCGTGTGCACGCATTTCGAGGCATCTCATTTTTCATCTCTCAGCTTCTTATGTGAGTGTGGCTGAGGCTCACCCATGTTAGTATAAGTCCATTTCGCATCCTGTATGCCATTTTAGCATCATTGCATTCCGTATGCCATCGCCTCGATTTGCGTACCCGTGTGCACGCATTTCGAGGCACTTCACTTTTATCCGATGGCCTCCTGTGTGAGTGTGGCTGAGGCCCTCTCATGTTGGTGTAAGCACATATTGCATCGCATATCTCATTTTAGTCCCATTGCATTCTGTATGCCATTTTCTCGGTTTGCGTGCACGTGGGCACGCATTTCGAGACATCTCATTTTAGGCTCATTATATATCATATTTTAGGCTGTTTCATGCCTTTATACCATTGCCTCGGTTTGCATGCCCGTGTGCACGCATTTCGATGCACCTCGTTTTTATCCGACGGCCTCTTATGTGAGTGTGGCTGAGGTCCACTCGTGTTAGTGTAAGTCCAATCGCATTGCGTATGCCATTTTATGCCTTAGGATCATTTCCTCGGTTTGCGTGCCCGTGTGCACGCATTTCGAGACATCTCATTTTCATAGCGTTGTGTATGTTAGGATTGTATCTTTGTTGCATTTCATGCATATCATGCATATTGCATTGTGTTCGGGATAGGAGTTAGCCCGGGCACGGGAAACGAGGCACGTTTCATACCCTGAGTAACGGAACGGGTCTCCATTCCCAAGTCACCGACACTCCGGATCACCCATGATGGAGTTAGGTTTTGTTATAGCATTCATGTGCATTCATCCTATATTGAGTTGTGTAATTCGGCTCCTCGGCCATCATGCATCGATATGCGTGATTGGTGGCCCGAGGATCGAGGCATGCATATATTTGTGAAATACATTGCTATGCCCCTTTCCGCTCTGTTCGGCAAAATCAAGAATCGCCATCTTAGGCTTGGCACGCATTTCGAGAAACATTACAAACAGAGGCTAATTGGGGCATCCCAGTGGATTTCCGCGCAAGGCAGCCCAACATGCATCATTTCATTATCCGGAGCGGAGTCAAGGCAGCCCCTGGCTTGCACGCCAATTTTACAGCTTTCTTATTTAATTTGATAATTAATTAGGAATTTGTATATTATTTCGGACTGTATTATTCTTTTATTCGGGACTGTATTATTATTTATTCGGACCCTCTGCGCGAGGGCATAATTGTAATAAGTGTGGGTGAGTGTGATGTATGTCTTCCAACCCCACGTCTTTCTTCCCTTTTATTTACCCGCTTACGATGGTTAGATATAGGGCATATTTCAATTAGCATACAGTATGACAGCATGTTTGCATCATTCATCTGTTTTGCACGCACCGGGCTCGGCGTATCATACAAACTGCATTTGTATTTCAATTCCAAATTGAATACGTGTTAGTTGTAGCATTCCATATGCCATGTTTAGAATAGCCGAGCCTGCTATAGTTTGCATCTTTGCATGTGTTGGATTAGGCATTTCTGTATATTTAGGATCATGCATGATTTCTAATGAGCTTCTGTTTTGGCTTGGAGTACTCGGTGAGTTTTATGCTTTAGCATCCTTGCATGCGTGTGAGTGACTGCCATGATAGCATGCTTACCACGAGGGTATGTGCTTATGTGATATAACTGCCTTGAATGCCTGTGGGTGAAGGTTGGATTATTTGAATTGGGACAATGCATTGATTGTTCATTTTAAGCCCACTAGATAGTGGCAAAATCATATTTTCTAAGCCCACGAGGGTGGCAAATCCGTCTTAGCCTACTTGCGGTAGCACCATCAAACCATTTTCAAACAAAGCACATGAAATGTTTTGTTCCAATTCAGTGATTCATCTATACTTGTATGTCATGCATCACATAGTAACTAGGCTAATAACCGAATAAGAACTCACAATGTTTTCAAAAACAGATATCATGGTTAGTAGAGGCGGTCTTTGACCGCGAAGAATGCTCAAGTGACCTTCCCCAATCGTACCCAAATTCCCAAGCCGAGGCAACTTTGGTGATGACGGACACGTGGCCTTTTGGCACCGAGTCAGGGTTTCCTAAATTTCCCATTTTAAAATATTTAGGTGGCGACTCTGTATCTGGCGAAGCAGTCCATGTTTGGCACTTCTTTCAAAAATCTGTTTTCTCAAAACGATTTGCCGGATTTGGACTCTTTGGTTCAAGATTGAGAACCGTGACATTTGAGTCCTTCGAACTGTAGTGACCCAATATCGAACCGAGCGGGGATTCGCCTCCTTCCCGAGGATGCGTCGGGGGCGTCTGAGTTCTGGCGACTCTGTTGGGGAGTTAGAGAACTTGACTCGAACTCGTGATATCTGGTTTTGACTACACTTGTGTGTCTCTTTGCATTGCATTTGCATTGGTGCGCCTAGGACACCGTGTTTGCCATCTGCTATTCCTGAGCGGTTTGCCGGAGGCTTGTCTTGTCAAGGCATGTCTATAAGGCTGACCGGTTACGGGCTCTGCCAGTATGGGAACACAAACCCCGGTTTTACCGGGGCACCCTTTTTGACCATTCGACCTAGTGCATATTCGGATCCATAGTGACCATTCCAAACTAGGACAGGTTGCTTACCCGTTTATAGGTTGTTTGAAGCCGCTGCGTGCGTAGTGAAACCCTAGTTCCTGACAAAATAGGACAGGGAAACCCTACCCCAACATAGGGGTGTTTTCAGCTCTCACTTATCTGCTATGTGCTTGTTAGAGTGTGCCTCTACAGGGAATGCATGTATCAGTTGAGTTTGGGCATCAGGCCTGCGGGCATCAGTCAGTTATCTGAGAATCAGTTGTCTGCGGATATCCGATTCAGTTTTGGGGAACAGTGATACAGGAATAGTGATCAGTGATTGAGGACAGTGTGTTTTTTCAGCTTGTCAACTGCGTGTTATATGCCCGACTGTGTGTTGTGTGTATTTAATTTAAGCTGTTATGCTGTCCGTTTTTCTGGTCATTTATTTCCCTTTTTTTTTTTTGCTTTATTATCTTTTTGCTAGGGCAGTTTTTAGCACGATTGCTTCCGAACCAATAGATACCCCCCAAGCACTTTGGACACGAGGTCGCCGACTCAACCGATCCGAGGATCTCGTTGACGGACATCCAGTGTTCCACTCTACCTCGATTATCGAAGAAGGCGAAGCGCGGCGTGTCGAACGAGGATTACCGGACAGGGTCGCTGACGATGAAATCAGGTTGAGATTTCTGTGTCTGCCGTAGAGGTACATTTACCGGCCATTCAGATGGAACAGCAGAATACATCAGGGATGGAGGCGATGATACGCCAGATGCATGAGAGCATGAAACAGATGCAAGATGATGCCATCCGCCAAGCGGAATTTTCCAAACAACAAGCCACAGTCATGGCCCAGCAGGCCGAGCTGATTACTAGGCTGCAACAGCAGAACGCAGCGTCTGCTTCACATCAGGCTCCTCCTCCACCAGCGGCTCCACTACCTGAGCAGGCATCTACTGGTCAGAATACCCCGCCAAATCCTCAGAATATCCTCCCGAACACTCAGAATACCTTACCCGATGTCCGGAACACTCAAGAGGACATAGGTCTTCCAACGGGGCCGGCTCCGCCCCCACTTCTGCCGCAACTGTCCAAGAATCTTACACCTAACCACCCGGACTCTCCATTTGAGTTCGAGATAGATCATACAGCTCTGAAGCTGAGTAAGCTGGAAAAGCTTTTCAAGAAATCACAGGGGGTGAAGGCCATCCCAGATATTGAAGATGGCTACACTAATGTGGCCGTGACACTGCCAAATAGATTCAAGATGCCACAGATTGATCGTTTTGACGGATCAGGGGATCCTATGGTCCATCTCCGGCTATTTTCAGACATCTTGAGGCCAATGGGCCTAACCCGACCACAAAAGCTTTCTTTATTTGGCAGAACTTTGTCGGGGGTGGCGGCCATCTGGTACGCAAAGTTAGAGGATGATGTGAAGAGAAATTGGGATGAGCTGGCCGAGGCCTTCGTTGCACAGTACTCATATAATACGCAGATCGAGATTACAACACGTTATCTCGAAACAACGAGGCAGGAACAAAAAGAGACTTTCTCTGATTTTGTAACTCGGTGGAGAGCAAAGGCATCGATGATGACCTTAAGGCCAACAGATAAAGATCAAATTCGGATGATTGTACGCAATCTCCAACCCAAGTTAATGCAGAAAATGATCGTACTCCCTTTCCCCACATTCTCAGATTTACACGAGATGGGGGTACAGATCGAAGATGCGATGAAGCAAGGTTTAATCGACCAGGACCGAGAGCAGCCCCGAAGGACGTTCAACCGTAATAACACCGCAGGCCCGAGTGGCACTGCCAACACAAGGACTTCGAAGGTCGGTATGGTCACTACCACTCCCCCTTCCCAACCAAGGCCCGCAGCGGCCACACCCTTTTCCAGTACCTCCGGGAGCAGTAACCAAGCCCCGAGATATCAATCTAGAGGCCAAAGAACCTTCACTCCACTATATATGCCCCTGTCCAAGGCTCTGGGGGTGTTAATCAGGAAGAAGCATCTGACGCCCCTAGAACCGAGGCCACTACCGAATCCACTCCCCCCTTCCCACAACCCAGCCAAGTACTGTGCGTACCACCAGCAGCATGGCCATGACACAGATCAATGTTTCCGGCTGCGTCACGAGATTCAAGACCTCGTTGACAAGAATATCATCGTACCTCCCGAAAGACCCAACGTCACAACTAACCCACTCCCCACACATAACCAAGATCCACCACCCAAAAGAGTCAACCTCATCCAAACTGGGGTCGTTTCCTACGATCCTAGTATCTATATTACTCCTTCTCACCTACCCAAGCCGGAGGTTTTCCTTCCTTATTACACTAACTTGTGCATGTTGGACACCTTCACAACCCAATCTGAGCCAGAGGTGGTGACCTCCGAAGATGGAACGGGGCAGGTTTTAGAGGAGAACAGAATTGGTGAGTCTGGGATGGAACAGTCTGGGAATCTAGCTGGGAGAGCCTACGATCCGAGTGGATACATTGTATCAGTGGGCCGGTCTGAGCCGAGTGTGGGACTGCCAGAAAAAGCTGAACCGTGCATGATTCGGGGGGACGGACTAGAACAAGGGGCAAATGATCTGACAACGGTGGAAGAAGATTTTGCTAACCTCCAATATTTCAACGACCAAGAAGTAGGGGATGCAACGATCAATTGGTTTGAATATGGGGAGTCGACAGAAATTACCGGGTGGTTAGATGACCAGCCAGATGTTGTGGAAATTCAACTAGAGCAGGGCCCGGCAGGGGCAGAAGTATCAATGATGGCCGGAAGGGCCGAGAGTCAGAATGAATTGCCGGAGAGCACCGGTACAAAGAATTTCGCTCGGGATCAAGATATGGTGGAAACCGAACAACAAACCCTACTAACACAGGAGGAGCAAGAAAAGAAGTGGAATTCTGAGAGAATCCGGAAAGCCAAGAATCATGAAGAGGTTGAAAGTGCTGCGAGCACAAGAGCGAGACATCTTTGTGAGCATGTGGGATGAAAATACCGAGAAATCGAACTTGCAGAACCGGATAGGTGTCTGTTGAACGTTAGTGGGATGTGGTGGGAAGACGATGACTTATGTCTTGCCCACATGGATGAAGATTGGGCAGATACTCAACCAGATGATACTTGGTACCTCGATGAGGTAGATCATATGACCAGGAGTGGGCGGTATTTCAAGCCCCCACACCTTGACCAACCTGAGACATCCGGAAAGATAAAGAAGCGAGAAGCGAGAGAAAAGCAAATTGAAGAAGAAGTCTTGAGGCAGTTAAAGAAGATACAAGCGAGACATCTCCATCTGGGGAATGCTTATGGCATCAAGGGTACATAGGCAGTTATCTTATGCGCTATGGACAAGGCCAAACTCTCCATCGAAACTACACCAGAGCGGTGGTTGAAATTTGGTTTTCCGGAGGAGGTTCCCGGCATTAACCTTTTCGGACAAGGAATTGCGCTGAGGCGCGAATCATAACAAACCTCTCTACATCTCCGTGGAGTGTAGAGATAAGTGGATACCCGGTGGTACTTGTTGATACCGGATTACGCTATCAATGTTCCGCCAATCGAGCGGCATATGCAATCGGGTTAAAACCCGGACTTCATACCAACCACTCGGTGATCGAGCTTATGATAATACCGGTAGGGAAGTGATGGGGCTGTCAAGGTTCGAACCGTGTTGGTCCAGGACAACACAACATTGAATTTCATGTCTTGGACGTTCCCGTAACCTTCAACTTGCTCTTGGGACGGCCGTGGTTGCACCAAGTGAAAGCAGTCTCTTCCACTCTGCACCAGGTGTTGAAATACCCTCACGGGAAGGGGGTTGCAATTGTTTTCGGAAATTCATCCATCCATTCGCCACCAGAAGTGTCTACGCCAGTTTTGGAAATCGAGCACGGCACAGAGGAGGTGTTCTTATCGGGGTTCACTTTGGCAGAGGCCCGGGTAGTGCAGAATATTATGGCTGTGAATGAAGGTGTGTACGTCATTGCTCAATCCCTCTACCTCATGAACAAGCTACAACATATTCCCGGGATGGGATTAGGAAGAAGCGGCAGGAAAGGAGTCGCAGCATTGGCCGAAGTGCCACACGACCCGCATACCTTTGGACTGGGTTATCTGCCCACCAAAGAGGGCGGTGAGAAAGGAAAGAAATGGCGGCGAGCAGAGCGAAGCGGTGAAGCCTTTTGACTTAACGCACAGACCCATCCAGGGTACCCTGAACGGACGCTTCGTCCGGGAGGAAGAGGACTTTCCATTTTGCGGCTTCCCAGAGCCATGGTTAAACGCGGAGAAGAAGCGCGTACCAGGTTTCGAAATCTTCTTCGACCTGCAACTACCCGGGGATGACGTAGCCACAGAGCAGACGGACCCAACAACTGAGGTTGAGCAGAATAAGGCAGTGGATCCTGAGGGCACAGAATTGGAAATGGGGGTAGCACTGGCATGTCTCCTCTCTGATCCTCCGATCGACCAAGAGTGCTTGGGGGATAACTTTGTGGTTTCCATGATTGGGGATGAAACGGCTGCGAGCCGACCAGCAGCTATCTTGGATGCATCAATCGCGCCCTCTCTCACTTGGCAGTACGAGGAGGGATTTTTGTCCAGCAAGGTCGGAGTAGTGAGCCGAATCTGATTCTACCGAGTCTGTGAGTCGGAATCGGGTTCGACTCGAGTCTGAGTCTGGTACTCTGAGGATGTTAACCGGATGCCACGATCTGTCGGTCGTCTTTTCCTTTTCATTTGAGTCTGTTGTAACCAATGAATCGGATGATTTGGATGTGCCTAATGAGAATGAACTATCTGTGGTTTCCGAGTACTTTTACGTGCCCTAATTTATTGCATTAATTGGACTTTCAAAATTTTGATCAAAAGCAGCGAGGGCGAAGTTCCTCCGGTTTTAACGTTTAATTGAGCAAGAGCAAGAGAGATTTGTTAAACCATTAATGGATGAAATCATTTCCGTGAACATTGGTCTCGAGGAGAACCCGCTACCGTCGAGATCGGGTCACGTTGTCTTCGAGGAACGCGAGCGCTTAGTCGCTTTATTAAAAGATTTCAAAGATGTTTTCACGTGGTCCTCGAAGACATGCAGAATCGATCCGAGATTGTACAAAGATCGGATCCCCTTGACCGAGGCCATTCGTCAGCGGCTCGAAGGATCCGCCGGATTGGGCTCTTAAGATTAAGGAAGAGGTCACCAAAGCAAATCGACGCAGTTTCTCGGTATCTAAATATCCGACTTGGTTGGCTAACATTTTCGGTCTTAGAAGAAAGATGGCAGGATCCGGGTGTGTGTAGACTTCAGGGACTTGAACAGAGCTAGTCTGAAGGACGACTTTTCCTTAACGCACATCGATGAGTTGGTAGATTTCCTGGCCAGGCATGCATTGCTCTCATTCATGGATGGCTTCTCGGGATACAACCGGATAGTGATGGCACGGAAGACAGGAAAAGCGCATTCACCACCGTGAACACATCGCTACGGTAATGCCGTTTGGGTTGAAGAACGGAGCTACTTATCAACGGACGCGACCACAATACTACATGATATGATCGACAAAGAGGTTGAGGTGTATGTGGACGACATGATTGTCAAATCCAAAGAAAGAGAGGGCCACTACACTGCCTTGCACAAGTTTTTTCAGAGGATCAGGGAATTTTGGTTGCGGCTAAACCCTCAGAAATGTACGTTTGGTGTTACAGCGGGGAAAATGCTAGGGTTTCTGATTACACAAAGGGGCATCGGGGTCGACTCTTCCAAAATCAAGGCCATCTTAGAAATGCCACCACCAAGGACTGAAAAGGAGGTGCGAGGCTTTCTGGGTAAAGTGCAATTCATAAGACGATTTATTTCAAAATTAACCTTGACTTGTGAACCAATTTTTGGCCTTCTCAAGAAAGGAAAGAAGTTCCATTGGGACGGCCGATGTCAAGCTGCATTTGAACAGATCAAAGAATATCTACGTAACTCCACCCGCTTTATCGCCACCGTAACTGTGGAAACCGTTGATTCAGATTCGCTGATTGAAACTACAATGGACTGCATGCTTGCACAAGAATCAGAAGATAAGGTAGAGAAAGCCATCTATTATTTGAGCAAAAAGATGCTGGAGTATGAGACCCGATATACACTGCTGGAAAAGGCTTGCTTAGCTCTGGTATGGGCTACCAGGAAGCTGCGGCACTACTTGTTAGCTCACTCTGTAATGTTGGTTTCACGACTTGATCCCATCAAATATCTCTTCGAGAAACCAGCACTTACGGGTAGGCTAGCTCGTTGGTTGTCTTTGTTTCTGAATTTGATCTCACATATGTGACACGCAAGTCAGTGAAAGGAAGAGCAGTGGCAGAGTTCCTTGCCGACCACCCGGTTGAGGGGGATGAAGCGGTCGAGTACCTATTCCCAGATGAATCAATTTTGCATATCGACGAAGAAACTTGGACGATGTACTTTGACGGAGCGTCAAATCAACATGGGTATGGGATAGGAGTGTTGCTGATAGCACCCGATGATTCCCGTATCCCTCTCGCCTTCAAACTCCGATTCAAAGTCTCGAACAATGAAGCAGAATACGAGGCGTGTATCGCTGGTCTAGAAGCAGCCTTGGAACTAGGGGCGAGACGGCTGGACGTCATTGGGGATTCGAACCTTGTTGTGTCTCAAGCTAAAGGAGACTGGAAAGTAAAAGAGGAAAAGATGATGATGTATCACCAAACCTTGGATTTGCTGATTCCTCGGTTTGAGAAGCTAAGTTTTACTCATCTACTAAGAGAGAACAACAGGTTCGCAGATTCTTTGGCAACTCTATCTTCTATGATAGACATCCCGTGTGGAGTCCTAATCGCCCAAATATTATTGACCAGAAATTTGCACCTGCCTATGAGTCGATTGCAGCCATAGATGAAGTTCAGGACGAACACCCCTGGTATTACGACATTTGGAACTTCTTGGAGAAAGAAGCATACCCACCGGGGGTAAATGCCAAAGACAAGAGGGCAATCAGAAGAATGGCAGTTCAGTTCATCATCTGCGGGGGTAAACTGTATAAACGAGGTCATCTGGGAATGCATAAACTGTGCGTTGATGCCGAAGAGTCAAAGCGTCTGATGGAAGCCATCCACGGGGGTGAATGTGGTGCACACATGAATGGGGTGATGTTGGCACGGAAGATCCTTAGACAAGGCTATTACTGGTCCACCATGGAGGAGGATTGTATTGGCTTCGTCCGGCGATGTCACAAGTGTCAAATTCATGCAAATCGCATGAACATCCCGCCGTCAAAGCTGTACAACATGACTTCGCCATGGCCGTTTTCTGTCTGGGGAATTGATGTAATCGAGTCGTTATGCCAAAGGGTCGAATGGGCATGAGTTCATTTTGGTAGCGATAGATTATTTCACAAAGTGGGTTGAGGCCCAATCTTATGCAGTGTTGAAGGCTTCGCACGTAGCAAAATTTATCAGAAACAACATTATCTGTCGCTACGGAGTCCCAAATGAAATCGTACAATGGTTCCCACTTCAAAAAGGAGGTGATCGACTTGTTGGAGAAATATAATGTGGCTTTTCATAAGTCGGCTACTTACCGGCCGCAAACCAACGGAGCAGTTGAGGCCGCCAACAAGAACATCAAGCGATAC
Source organism: Camellia lanceoleosa (assembly GCA_025200525.1). NCBI lineage: Eukaryota > Viridiplantae > Streptophyta > Magnoliopsida > Ericales > Theaceae > Camellia > Camellia lanceoleosa. The sequence continues at coordinate 26,185,587 of CM045770.1, forward strand.
TACGAAGATGGTGGAAACCTATCGGGATCGCCAGATAAGTCATTTTCGCTCTGTGGGGCTACAGGACTTCGATCAGAACTTCTACCGGGGCGACTCCGTACTCATTAGTTTATGGGATGGAGGCCGTTTTGCCTATTGAGATCGAGGTCCCGTCATTACGAGTATTGGCCGAGTGCCAGATAGCCGAAGCAGATTGGCAGCAAAACAGATTTGAGGAACTCATGCTTTTCGATGAAAGAAGGCTGAAAGCACTGTACCACATCCAAGGTTATCAACGCAGAATCACCCGGGCTTTTAACAGGAAGGTTAAGTCCAGGAATTTGAAAGAAGGAGATTTGGTACTCAAAGACAACCGAGCTTCCATCCTCGACCCAAGGCAAGTTCGCACCCAATTGATCGGTCCCTATATTATCAAGTCAATCCGTCGTGGAGCCGTGGTTACGATGGACCTAGATGGCTTAGAGTTTTCAACCGATCAATATGGACAAGTTGAAGAAATATTACCCTGAGAGGCTCACAGGGCCGAAACCCGAAAGGGTAACCTAGCCAAAGTCCAAAGCATAGAAAATTTGAAATTATCAAAACTGAGCCCGCAAGGTTGAAAACCCGCAAAGGGCGGCCTTGGCAAAAGTTAGAGCGCAAAAGGAGAGTAAAAATACCCGAGCGAACCTAAACCTGAACTACGTAAGGCTTGATTCCCATCTATGGGATACGTAGGCAGCTTCATCCTGAAGTTCAGCTCCAATCTTTTCCCGATCAACTTCGTCCATTTGATCATCTCACCATCTCTATTCATCAAGATTTATCGTGATCTCCGGTACAGTGTTATTCAGACTAGGGGCAACTTTCCGTTGCAATGAAGTGTTGAGGCACCATCCAGACTAGGGGCAACTTTCCGTTGCTATGAATCGCCGAGGCACTTTTCAAACTAGGGGCAACTTTCCAGTTGCTAGGATCCGGGGTTGTGCATCTCAGTGACAGATCTCAGGCATGGCTAGTTCTGATCCATATCGAAAATAATTTTGAAAAGTTTTAATAAAAGTCGACTTTGTTCAAATTAATCTTTCCACAACTAAGACCATTTTTGGACCAAAAAACGGAGAATTTTCAGTACCATAACCTTCAATTTCTTTGATTTCAAAACAGAGTTCTCTTGCTCTTACATACAATTGAAGTTTCTTTTTATTACATTCATAAAGAAAACTTGAAAGTACTAATAAAGCAATAAATTTGGGGCATAGTCAAATCAAGTGTACCTGTGCCCCCTGCCAGAGCTAGTTGAAGCCTCTGACGTCAACCTAGGCCCAATCTATGCCTCCTCATTGAGCCAATCCCAGCACTCGTCAGATAAAGTGCAACTGAAAATAGGAGCGGGGGGCAGGAGCTCTCTAGTCCTCCAGGCCGTAGTATGTTGAGCAAGGTGTGCACCTCAACCAGAAAGTGACCGGTATTCAATCTCCGGAGGGCAAGTCCGGTCATGACCGAATTGGCGCAGATGCGAATGGGAAATAGAATACACAAAGGAGTCAAGCCGATCAAACGGATCCCAGTATCCTGGAACATGCTATAGCTCATCGCTGGAAGGTTAAGCCAAGGACAGCGCCAAGCAATGCGTTCAGCTGACAAGTTGCACATGCATTCAAACCACCATCCCTCATCAAGGGCGTCGACCAGGCGTTGTCGAAAGAAGTAGCCGCGGGCTGAGTAAGCAGGGCAAGAGTCCACAATTTGCAATTTATCCATCAACCATATCTAGGGAAGGATGAAAAATGAGAGAATAAAGAATAGAGAGATGTGTGATGAGAGAAAAGTGAGATGAGGATTTTGTGAGAAAAATCGAGCCTGAGGGCCGAGTGATGTGAGCAAACACATATGTGAGCTTGGGTGGGAAACATTACCTGCAGCAGTAGTGGACTCCCCGCAAACCTGGTTGTCTCTTGGCGGTAGAAGGCATCCAAACCTAGTAGCGTCTCGACCAATGTCATGGCAATACAGCTTTTTCCTTCCCTCAAGCCTTGAGTGACTTCAATCAAATGGATGCTAGCCCCTCCGGAGCCCGAGACAAACAGAAAATGAGATAGCATGCACAAGCAGAGGGCATGTTGTCGGAAACCTTGCCAATGATGGTTGTCGCGTCACCAAGATCGAGAATCGGTAAATCAGCTCGATATCCAACATGCCATTACCAATCGAGATCGAGCATCATGCGCGTTGAGACCGCACATCCGCCTCTAAAGCTTGGGCATGGCCAAAACGAGATCGAGGCAAGATCTCTTCGAAAGGCTCAGACTCCATCAAAGCTTGAAAATCTTCAAAAGTAGGACATACCTCTTGCCCTCCGGTCAAGACATGCGTCACCGGTTCCAAAACCTTGCCGCAAAGAGAGGAAAGGAAGATGTAGCGGAATCCGTCCAACGTGAATAGTGCATTTGTCAAACCCCTAAGTTTAACTTTTCCGAGCCGTCTAGAGAAGAGATCCAAGATGAGAGATTTTCTACGAGAAATGCCTCCATTTTTGTGAGAAACGGTGATGAAATAATTAAGTTCCAAGGCTGGGGCTTTTATAGGGGGGTAAAACACTATTCAAAGGACACGTGTCAAAATTTCGAATTATGGAGAGGTGGCCGGCCGGCCATCTATTCTAGTAGGCCGGCCCCCCTCTAGTCCCCAGATGCAAAATATGTTCGGCCACGCATTGGTCCTGTTTTGCCCTCCGGAAGGAAGTTTGAGACATTTCTAGGCATCGGGAACATCGAAGGCCTCAATTTCTCTCGCTTTGGTACGTTCCATCATCCAGATCGTCCGTCCGAAGTACGCTTAGTTGTATTTTTGCTTATCGAGTTGTTGTTTTGCTTGTCGAGTTGTTGCTTTGTTTATCGAGTTGTAAGTTTTGTCAAGCTGCCGCATTTTGTGTTTTGAGTGGTTACTTTTTGTTTACGCGATTTTGTTGAGTCTTGTTTGTTGAGTCGTTAACATTGTTATACTTTGCTTAACGAGTTGTAAACTTGCTAAGATTCTGTTATTTCTTAGTGAGTCAGATTTTTGATTTGTTGCGTCGGTTCATTACCTGACCCGGTAAATACACAAGGCACATTTTCATTCAATTCCATTTTTTGTGCAAAATAATGCGATGCGATGCCAAGAATTTCAAACACAAACACTTTTTCAAAGCTGTTTCATTCCATCATGTTTTACAACAAAATAAAGGTACAAGTTTTACTGGAAATAAAACTGCCTAACAATACGCAAAGTGCTACAAACTACTAGCAAAAAGTAAAATAAAGCAGGAAATGGCATCAATCTCCTCGGGAACGGGAATGAGGAGGCCCTCTCATCCTCTTCTCATGGACAACCTCTCGCACCATCATCACCATCCGAGTCGAGTCACATCATCCGGATCCTCAGCCTGCCTCCACTCCTAACCAAGACCTGAGCCTCCTCTCCAAATGGATGTCTTCGACTCACTGCGACCTCCTCCTCCTCCTCCTCAATAATGGGTGCCCCACGCCCTGGGACGACCCTTCCTCGAGCTCCTCGAAAAGGCCTAGATGGCCCACCCCGAGAAGGCTGGATGGCCCAAATTTGAAAGGCCCAGATGGCCCAAGACCATGAACAGTCCAAGACTGACCCCCGAGAAGGTCGGTGGTCCGCCCGAACGGAGCATACACGGAGGCATCCGAAAGTAAAAAGTTCAAATACATCACCAATATGAAAAGCGATGCGAGTACAATATGCGAGTGGGTGTGTGTCGATGTGCTCTACACGGCCTATCAATACGCCAGAATGTTCAAAACCAATATGTCATCGTAAATATGCTAAACGCAGGAAGGTGGACAAGACTGCGACGCCCATGATGGCCATCTGGTTTCCTCCGTAGATCATGCCTCGAATGTGGCCAAGATCCCGAAAGTACCGTCTGTACTCAATCGAGGTCGCAAATACAAATGCAAAACTATCAGTGAGGGAATGAATGTCCAAGTAATCTGACTGATAAATCAAAGCTGTAAAACATACCGGGGGCGAATCAGGGTCTCGAAAATATCTGTGGTCAGGAAGGGGAGGCTCTAGTGAGACCTGGTAAGGAGTCCCGAACTGCCAACTCGTCAACTCGGTCGGCATGTCTGGCCACCCAGGATGATGAAGAGACGGAGGGATTGGAGGAATCGAACTACCTCTACCCCTAGATGCACCAGCCCTGCTAGAGGAGGGGATATCCGTAGCACCGGCACGACTCGAAGATGGTACATCAGTAGGCCTCCGTGACGGAGCACGCACTCCCGTCAAGGGTGGCATCAGATATATACAACGATAGGTGGCGTAGTCCCCCTCCATGAGATGTAACAAAGCATCGGTGCCCTGCATAGCACTAATGACCTCCTGGGCAGAGAGTCTATCGGCAGTCCGCATAGTGGCTGGAGGTACAGCAGGAGGGTCCTGAGAATCGTACCCCCACACTTGACGCAAGAAGCGTTCCCCCAGGAACCATGCTCTACCAACTGGTCCTTCGAGCAGGAACCTATACTGGGAATTGCTCGATCCTCCGGGATACTGATGTCGGAGACCATCACCAAAGACCGCCCAGGGCTGCCAAGTAATCTGCGGATAACCAGTGCATAAATCAATCAGAAATCAGGAATATACAGGGCAGATCAAAGATGAAAATGAAAGGAACTGAGAGTTCTAAAATACCTCTGTCGTCCGCACAGTATCAAAATACTGTCGCAGGTAGAAGAGAGTCTCTCGAGCTCTCGGTCGGTGCTCGACCTCGAATACTAATGAAAACGGAGTCGTAAGGAGTCCTGCCACCTCCATCTCCGGGGCTAATGTGGGAAAGTATACGTACACCCATAGCTGAGAAAAGCAGTGCGGAGTGTGAATACAAAGTGCTAAAAGCAGAATACAGAGTGCAAAGTGCGCCGTGTGTGCAATGAACAAGTAATGAAGAGCAGAAATGTAAATCAAGAGGACAGAACGTACCTCCCAGGCTCTCCAATAGCCGCCGAGTAAGTCTCCCCGCCCGCGAGACGCTGCACTCATGTAACAATAGAGGGTAGCCAGGCCAGCGCCACCCCAGCCATATCTACTGACTTGTGATAGGTCCACCAAAGCGCTCAAAAGATATAACCCAACAAGAAGTTCCCCTATCGGCAAACGTAGTGGTGCCAAAGAGGAACATAAGGAAGCCACGAGCGATCGCTCAACCTCCTGGAGACTCAGCTCCATCTCCCGGCCCAAAACGGAAGAGAACCAGTGTACCGGACTCTCCTAAGCTCTATCTACAGTGGGCGAGCCCCAATAGATGTGTCCAAGCTGCCTCGCACTCTCCCATATCCTCGCTATATAGTATGGGCCAACCGCCTATGTCTAGGCCGGTGAGCACAAAGAAAGTCTAGCGGGTCATGGTCATATCCCCTGGGCAAAAAGTGGAAGGAATTGGTGGTGTCCCACCATCTCTCCACCAAAGCAATTTAACAAAGTGTCACGCAGACAACGTGATAATCCCACGCAGAATGCTCAACCCTCGCTAGATCGACCAGATCCCGAATGCCTCCGGAAGCTCAACGCATTAGCCTCGCGGGTAGAGTCAGATCCTCGCACGGTGCGAGAGCCACCCTACATTCAGAATGAATACATGTGTCTAGTACACAATGAAATCCAAGCTGGGTGCAAATGAAGTGCAAGTCAGGTGCAAATGAAATGCAAGTCAGGCAAATGAAATGCAAGTCAGTGCAAATGAAGTGAAATAGTCAGGTGCAAATGAAATGAATCAATGTGTTCACTTCAAATCTGGGTCGCGGTTCAAGAACTGTGTTTTTGGGTCATGGTTCAAATCTTACTCAGCTGGTCAGGTTCACTTCAAACTGGGTCAGGTTCAAGAACTGTTTTGGGTCATGGTTCAAATCTTAAGCAAGTCAATGTGTGTTCACTTCAACTGGCCGCGTGTTCAAGAACTGTTTTTGGGTGCTTGTTCAAATCTTACTCAAGGTGCGTGTTCACTTCAAACTGGGTCGCTGTCAAGAACTGTTTTTGGCCGTGTTCAATCCTTAATCAGGCTGTGTGTTCACTTCAAACTGGGTCATGGTTCAAGAACCGTGGTTTTGGGTCATGGTTCAAATCTTACTCAGCTGGTCAGTGGTTCACTTCAAACTGGGCGGTGTTCAAGAACTGTTTTGGGTCATGTTCAAATCTTACTCAACTGTCATGTTCACTTCAAATCAGTGTGTGTTCAAGAATCTTTGTTTTGGGTTACGGTTCAAATCTTAAGCAATGGGTCAGGTGTTCACTTCAAACTGGGTCATGGTTCAAGAACTCGTTTTGGGTCAGGTGTTCAATCCTTAATCGCAATCGTGGTGTTCACTTCAAACTGGGTCATGGTTCAAGAACTCGTGTTTTGGGTCAGGTGTTCAATCCTTAATCAAGCAATGTGTTCACTTCAAATCAGTCATGTTCAAGAACTGTGTTTTGGGTTGCATGTTCAAATTCCTAATCAAGGTGTGTTCACTTCAAACCGGCTACGGTTCAAGAACTGTGTTTTGGGTCATGGTTCAAATTCCTAATCAAGGTGTGTGTTCACTTCAAACTTGGACCGCGTGTTCGTAAAAATCTGAGTTTGGGATCGTGTGTTCTACTCTCAATCGCAGTGGCAGGTGTTCACCATCAACTTGGATCATGTTCGTTCAAAATCGAGTTTGGGGTATGCTTCTACTCTCTACTTTCAATCAAGGGTCAGGTGTTCACCATCAACTTGAATTGTGTGTTCGTAAAATCGTAGTTTGGTCGTGTTCTACTCTTAGTCAAGGTGTCGTGTGTTCACTTTCAAAATTCGGCCGTGTGTTCGACAAATCGTTGTTTGAGCCGTGTGTTCAATTCTTAACTAATGTGTACCGTATGCGCTCACAATCAATCACCAAGGGCGTGTGTTCAGCAATTCAAGTGTTTAAACTACATGTTCAGGATGCAGGCAAAGTACTATGTCATAAGCTAAAACTGTGTGTTCAAGCATGGCAAAGCTACAAAATGCACGAAAATGCAGAAAATAGAGTAAAATACCTCTCGTGCATCATGAGAGAGGTGCTGCTCCGGCTCTCGCAGAAGTAAATCCCCGGGTGCCCGGTCGTTGAACCCAGTGAAACGGCGAAAAACGGCCCGCGGAAGCATGTGTACCGGTGGGGCGTATCTCCCGGGAATGAAAGGGCGGACTCTCGGGGGCAGTGTCATAATATCAAAATCATCCGGCATACCGAGGACCTCCACCATGAGGGTAATCGCCACCATTTTCAAGAAATCGCAAAAGGAGCAAAATGAGCAAATGAGCCAAAATTAGAAAAAGTCAACAAAAGTCAACTCCCCGAAATGGAAAAGTCAACCAAAGTCCACCCCCGAGAAGATCTTCCAAATTTTGAGCCAAACTTACCTCAAGTGGTGAAAATGAGAAAAGAAGCTCCGAAATCAAAATTTAATCGTTTCAAAGTGCTTAAAACTGAAAGATTTCGCGAAAACAACATGCGTGGAAGGCCGAAAAGCACGTATAAAGTGCAGATCTGAAGAGAAAAATGGTTTGGGGAGCAAGGGAAGGAGTTTTCACAACTTTGGGAGTGATTTCGGATTGAATGGGTGAGAGGTTATATAGAAATAAGGCAAAAGACCAAATTGCCCTCGCTGGATTAGTGGCCCACGGCCACCTTTCTAGCTGGCCGCCCATCTACTTTTTTGCCCCTGGCCGGTGGCCTCCCCTAGGGCAACCACCTGGCCGGTGGTGTTCTCCACCCCCCCTCTAGCTCCCTGCAAATTTTGAGGAAGATCGGAGTTCCTTGACCAAAAAGTTCAAGAAAAGTACACTTCTGGCGCAAATTGTTCACGAACTTCTTCCACGCACTTCGACATGTGTCTCATCATCACTCATCAAAATCAAGGTGTATCCTTTTCAAACACGTTGTAACCTCTCCGGAGGTGAATCGAGAGGCGATCAAGTTGCCTTTCAATAAATGCTGCTTCCCAGCTCATTGTTTCGCAACAAACGGGCACCCTGATTCGTGCTCATTTTGCATTGTTATGCACATAACCTGCATTCTCATCAACATTTTGCATTGTCATGCATGATTTCTTGATGTGCCACACCTCTATGCTTGAGCATGCGTTGTCACGCACGTCCCTTTCTCGCATTGCGATGCATTCACTCACCGACATTGTGTGTGTCAAACTTTCGGAACCACAGGAATCACATTGAATATATGTTGTTAGCATATTGTTCTTGTTGAATTTCTCTCTTTTGCAGGCACGATATTGTATGTACGGTTCATTCGAGGCTGGTGCGACCAGACGAATCGCGCAGGTATCGTATCTTCTCCGTGTGAGACGCGACGAGAATTGAATGATTCTCCGCATTCCTAACTGCATGAAATGTAGTTGTTGCTTTGCATTCTTGCTTAAAACTGTTGCATCTATTTGCGAATACTTGCCTCATTACAGCTTGCTGCATTTGCATGACCATTTGGCTCTGTGCATGTCGCTTTGCATTTTGCCCCCCTGCCTGCGGGCACATATCTCTGTTCATCTTGTATGATTGTCTAGGTCTTCGGCCTTGTCAAAAATGGGTCGTCTCTAGGCTTTGACATTCACTCCCGTTACTTCTTGACTTCCGAGTTCTGTCAAAGAGGGGCAACTGTAGACACCCCATTTTTGACCGACCTTAAGATTCGTGACGCCACCGATTGAGCTTCGGTGATGTTGCATATTGTGCTCGTTCGAAGTCTCGAGTCGCGGCCGGCGCCCGCCTCCGGACTTCAACCCTCTTCTCAGGCCTTGCCTCGGTTTGTGAACCGGACTCGATTTTCTTTCTTTCTGAGGGAGGAGAGGTCAGAGACCATCTCTCGGTGGCGTGGGCTACATTTCGTGTCAGACGTCATTTTGCCCATTTTGAGTCCTTCGGTTTTGGCCGTCGAGCCGTGTGCCTCGGTTGGGACCACCCAACCATCTCCGATTCCTCCGGTTTCGCATGCATCTCATTTACTCCTTTCGAGGACACCGGGTCTTAGATACCCACTTCAGCCAAACACCACTTTCTGCTTAACGGCTTGCTAACCGCTGGTTTTGTTTGGCCCCAAGCATTCGTTTTGCATCGGTTTTGTTCATTTTTGTGTACCTCTGTTTTATCATAAGGAAGGTCATTGGAGGGTGGGAGGCCAGCAATTGTCCCAAAGAACTGCTTATGCTTCTCGGGGTCAAGCCACTTCTCACTTCGGGATAATGTTGAACACCCTAGGGCCATTTTCTTCCAAATAAAACCACATATTTGTGTTGTACACACATGGAGGACCCTAAAAAAATAGAACTCGCCAAGAATTCAACTTTTCATTTTGAACCTCTCCTAAGGTGGCTTGTTGTCTCTCCTGTTCAGAGTTGCGATTCCAACCACAGACCTTGTTGTACACACTTGGGAGGACACCAACCTTTGGTGGCCGGCCGAATTCCACTTTCCATTTTTGCCCTTGGCCGGCCATGGGGGTGGCCCACGGCCACCTCCAAAGAAAAGTAGCTAGCCTACCATGCTCCCTCGGCATACTTTACAACAGATAGTTGTTTCCCCAGAAAATATCTCAGATCCTGGATATTTTGGGAGGGAAAGCTTGGGTGCATTTCCCTCCACTTTTACACACCTTCTTTTGTCCATATAAGGAGCCTCCCAGCTCTGTCCCTAGGGTTAGAAAAATTGGTTCAAGCATATCTCTCTCCATCTCTCTCAAACTCTCAAGTTTTGGTGCCATTTCTTCATCATCTTCAAGCTCTACCATCACAAATCCATTCCAGCAGCTAGGAGAGCTTTCCAGCAGCTAAGAGGCTCCCATTCTTCAAGCAAAAGGCAACCAAGACTTGTCTACAAGGGTAAGTCTCACTTTCTCTCTTTTGTAGCACTTTCTTGCCTCATTTCTTAAGCCTATTATCTTATTGTTTTGAGCTCCGACCTTAACTAAAACAAGGTCTATTTTGAGCTATTCTTCATGTTTGTTCAAGGGATCAACCCTGTTTGAGCCCTCTATGATGTACTTGCTTCAATATCATCTTGTATGTCAATATTTTGCATGCTTTTTCTAGCCTATGAGTGATCTGTTTTTGACCATAATGTAAACTCTGAGTGGACCTATTTTGAGCCCCTCTTCAATATTGAAGAAGGGCTCAACCCTGTTTGGCCTCTCTATCATGCACTTACTTCATAATCTCTCATATTTACCGTAAACTTGCATGATTTGTTTGGCTTATATGCAATTTGTTTTGGAGCATGTCATGAACTGTGAGTAAGCTTATTTTGTGTCCCTCTACAATATTGTAGAAGGGATCAACCTTGTTGGGGGTCTCCATGTTGTGCTTGTCTTTATATCTCTCTTTGGCCCCCATTTTTGCATGCTTTGTTGGGCCTATCTAGCTTCTGTTTTCGGCCATCATCAGTACTGAGAATATCCATATTTTGGCCTTCTTGTCATGTTTTGTTAACGGTCCAAGGCTGTTTGATGAATGTAAGGCATACTTCATGTTCTAGCCTTTGTTGGCTTCATTCTTGCATGACATTTTTAGCAAATTTGCATACTGATTTGAGGGTTTTCATCTACTGTAAATGTGCATATTTTTGGTCCCTCATCAGTGTTGTAGAAGGAAATTTTTTAGGTTGAGCATCGCATACATCACTTGCTTCAATACCCCTCTCTTGGCCCCCATTTTTGCATGCCATTGTTGTCCTATCTATGCTTACTATTTCTCCATGTTTTGTACTGTAAAAGATGCTATTTTGGGGCTGCCTTGCTACTGTTTTGCATGTCATGTACCAATTATGCATGTCTAGTGTGGCTGTAGGCCATTCCGGGTGCTTAATATCGCATTTCGGGACCATTCCGTGCATTTGGTGTCATTTCCCCACCTTTCGGGACTGCTTTGCATCATTTGTGAGTGCTGAAATTCATTTGCATGTTTGCATATCATTTCCATGCCATTTTATGCCTTAGGGCCATTGCCTCGGTTTCCATGCCCGTGTGCGCGCATTTCGAGGCGCCTCATTTTTATCCGACGGCCTCTTATGTGAGTGTGGATGAGGCCTTCTCATGTTAGTGTAAGCCCAATTTGCATTGTGTATGCCATTTCATTCCATATGTCATTGCCTCGATTTGCGTGCCCGTGTGCACGCATTTCGAGGCATCTCATTTTTCATCTCTCGGCTTCTTATGTGAGTGTGGCTGAGGCTCACCCATGTTAGTATAAGTCCATTTCATCACTATGCCATTTTAGCATCATTGCATTCCGTATGCCGTCGCCTCGGTTTGCGTGCCCGTGTGCACGCATTTCGAGGCACTTCACTTTTATCCGATGGCCTCCTGTGTGAGTGTGGCTGAGGCCCTCTCATGTTGGTGTAAGCACATATTGCATCGCATATCTCATTTTAGTCCCATTGCATTCTGTATGCCATTTTCTCGGTTTGCGTGCTCGTGGGCACGCATTTCGAGACATCTCATTTTAGGCTCATTATATATCATATTTTATGCCGTTTCATGCCTTTATGCCATCGCCTCGGTTTGCGTGCCCGTGTGCACGCATTTCGAGGCACCTCATTTTTATCCGACGGCCTCTTATGTGAGTGTGGCTGAGGTCCACTCGTGTTAGTGTAAGTCCAATCGCATTACGTATGCCATTTTATGCCTTAGGATCATTTCTTCTGTTTGCGTGCCCGTGTGCACGCATTTCGAGACATCTCATTTTCATAGCGTTGTGTATGTTAGGATTGTATCTTAGTTGCATTTCATGCATATCATGCATATTGCATCGTGTTCGAGATAGGAGTTAGCCCGGGCACGGGAAACGAGGCACGTTCAGACTCGAGTAGCAGGCGGGTCTCCATTCCCAAGTCACCGACACTCCGGATCACCCATGATGGAGTTAGGTTTTGTTGTAGCATTCATGTGCATTCATCCTATATTGAGTTGTGCAATTCGGCTCCTCGGCCATCATGCATCGATATGCGTGATTGGTGGCCCGAGGATCGAGGCATGCATATATTTGTGAAATACATTGCTATGCCCCTTTCCTGCTCTCTGTTGTAGCAAAATCAAGAATCGTAGTCTTAGGGCTTGCACGTATTTCGAGGAACATTGCAAGCAGAGGCTAATTGGGGCATCCCGGTGGATTTCCGCGCAAAGCAGCCCAACATGCATCATTTCATTATCCGGGCGAGTCAAAGCGGCCACGGCTTGCACCAATTCTGACAAATTTCTTATTTAATTTGATAATTAATTAGAATTTGTATATTATTTGATTTGTATTATTCTTTTATTAGGAATTTGTATTATTATTTATTCGGACCCTCTGAGGGCATAATTGTAATAAGTGTGGGTGAGTGTGATGTATGTCTTCCAACCCCACGTATTTCTTCCCTTTTATTTACCGCTTCGATGGTTAGATATAGGGCATATTTCAATTAGCATACTGATGTAATGACATGTTTGCATCATTCATCTGCTTTTGCACCGAACTCGGCGTATCATACAAACTGCATTTGTATTTCAATTCCAAATTGAATACGTGTTAGTTGTAGCATTCCATATGCCATGTTTAGAATAGCCGAGCCTGCTATAGTTTGCATCTTTGCATGTGTTGGATTAGGCATTTCTGTATATTTAGGATCATGCATGATTTCTAATGAGCTTCTGTTTTGGCTTGGAGTACTCGGTGAGTTTTATGCTTTAGCATCCTTGCATGCGTGTGAGTGACTGCCATGATAGCATGCTTACCACGAGGGTATGTGCTTATGTGATATAACTGCCTTGAATGCCTGTGGGTGAAGGTTGGATTATTTGAATTGGGACAATGCATTGATTGTTCATTTTAAGCCCACTAGATAGTGGCAAAATCATATTTTCTAAGCCCACCTGAGGGTGGCAAATCCGCGTCTTAGCCTACTTGCAGGTAGCACCATCAAACCATTTTCAAACAAACAGACATGAAATGTTTTGTTCCAATTCTGTGATTCGGTCTATACTTGTATGTCATGCATCACATAGTAACCTAGGCTAATAACGAATAAGAACTCACAATGTTTTCAAAAATAGATATCATGGTTAGTAGAGGCGGTCTTTGACGGCGGCGAGAATGCTCACAGTGACCTTCCCCAATCGTACCCAAGTTCCCAAGCCGAGGCAACTTTGGTGATGACGGACACGTGGCCTTTTGGCACCGAGTCAGGGTTTCCTAAATTTCCCATTTTAAAATATTTAGGTGGCGACTCTGTATCTGGCGAAGCAGTCCATGTTTGGCACTTCTTTCAAAAATCTGTTTTCTCAAAACGATTTGCCGGATTTGGACTCTTTGGTTCAAGATTGAGAATCGTGACATTTGAGTCCTTCGAACTGTAGTGACCCAATATCGAACCAGAACGGGGGGGATTCACACCCCCTTCCCCCGAGATGCATTCGGGGACGTCTACAAATTGTAATTTTTTTTATTTCTTGTGTAGTGCTTACTACTTAAGTGAGTGGTTTTTCAAAATAAAAAATGCAATTTGGTCAGCAAAAAAAAATATTAATTTAAAAAACAAATAAATCTACATTAAATGAATATTTTTATTCTAGATTTTGGCCCCCTGGAGGATAGAATCCTGGAACCACAACTATAAAATTATGAATCGAACTGTGAAGTATAATTTGTCTATTTTAAGATTAAGACGAAACCATGCATTGAGAAAATTAAATCAAAACGTGTGATTTGGTCTGAATTGAATTGATTTGTAATTTTTTTTTTTAATTTTTTTTTTGCTCAACCCTATCCATTTTAGCATCAAAGGAAAAAAAGAACATAAGTATGATTGTCTTCAATTTCAAGTCAATGAGAAAGGCTATGCATCCTTAAAAAAGGCACATAGGGAAAAAATTATAACCTTTTATGATAAAAAAATATGATTTTTTTTGGGGTGTGTTATGCTATTTTATTGTAAAAGTTATGAATGACAAATTAATAATGTGTATCTTAAAATTACAAATAATGAAATTATGTCACTACATGATAAAAAATACATTTTTTTAATGGTTAGCAAAAAGTTGGTATATGCACCCTTTTAGGAGTGCACATAATAGTATTTTCTCAAATGAATTTTTATATACTACAAGAATAGCATTTGAATAGCACTATAAAAATGATGTGATAATGTCATTTTTTTAAAGTAAAATTATATTTATAAGTATTTTTTTCATTAAAAAATTCACATTAAATTATATTAATCTATATATTTTTTTTATGAATATTTGTTTATATATTATATTATATTAGATGGGCAAGGGAGTCAAAAGGACAAAGAAAAAAGAAAAGGATTTTTGAGAGAGAAAAAAAAGCTTGAATTTGGAACAAAAAAGTGAGAGTTGGAATGAAGCCAGCAAAATGACATAGTATTAAAACATAGCAGTTGCTGCTGTGATTAACTCACAGCAGCATCCCTGAACCCCTATTTTTTCTTTGTATATCATTTTCCTTTTTCTTTATAACCAACTAATTCCTTATTTTGATATAGATCTCTCTCTGTGTTATTATTGTCAAATCAATGGCGACAACAACAATAAAGAAGAACACCTCAGCAAGGCACGCAGACAAACTTGTTTGCACAGTTCTCATTTCTAAACATTACAACACACTCCTACAACTACTCGTCGCAACGACAGAGTACCTCCTCCTCATCTGCTTCTTGTCACGTTGTTCTGAAGTTTATTGTTCTAGTGATTCTTACCTTTTTGCAAATCAAGTATCAAGGGAAGACGGACACAACCCCATTCGACACATATCCCAAATCTATGCATGTTTCCATTGCTAGTTTTCTTTTCTATTGCTTCGCTTACTATGCCAAACTAGAATCTTCTTCTGATGAAGATCTCCGCCTTGTAAACTTATGCTCGCCATGGGGCGGTGGTGTTTGGTTAACTTGGTTTGGTGTCTCTGGTTTCAACTCTTTGCGGACTTCAGTTGGGTCTCTTCTCTACCCTCTTTATGTATTGTTCTTGGCAGGTAAGTTTCTACCCCGCCAGCTTCTGATGCTGTGGAATTGGCTCCATCAGATAGTCCTAGTAATGCTTCTGAGTTGGCTCACTACTCTGAGTCAGCTCGCTACTGCTCATGCCTTTTCTAACTCAAGAGGAAACAACCTACAAAGGAACATCTTACCAGTTTAATTAGCAATCAATAGACCCTTTTTTGTTTGTCTCTGATAATGTTATATCAGTAATGTTTTTTTTTTTTTCTTCTCTTGTTTTTTTGTCCTCGTAATAAGAAACAAAAAGGGTTTTGATACAATGCTGGGTTTACAATGTTTCCATTTGCTCCTCGATTATTATAAACCAATTGTATGATGATGCTAATGGGGTGTTGTGTAGCGTGTACTTTCGTAATTTCTTTATATATGTTCAAAATAAATAAATAAAGGGTTTTGCTGTATTAATTAAGTTTCTTAATTCCCTCAATTCTGTTTGGTACTGATGAGGCACAACACCATTCAAAAGCCATCTACCTAGAAACAAAAAAGCACAAGAACCAGTTGCTTGGTCCAAAAGTTTAGCAAGTGATCCTTGCCACATATTAGTCCCTATTTGTATTGATATCGGTTAAAAAAAATGAGAAAATGAATCTTCTATAATTACATTTATTTTGGATGTAATACATATCACATTAAATTTAAAAATCTATATTATAAAATTTCTTTTCGATTTCATATAACTTTTGAGACTATTTTTTCTTTTTTTGAGCTCCTTACTTTTTTTTTTCTTTTTTAATTAAAAAAAATTAACGAACAAATTTCAATTTAATATTTTATTTTTATTTTTAATGAACAAATTCATATTTTAATTTTATTTTTTTCTAAATCTCCCAACCAAACACAATATTAAAGGCATATTTTGGGAACACGGTTAAAAACAATTTTTTAACTTTTGACTTTTTTAAGTCAAATCATCTCTTTATTTTTTAATATATTTTTATAAAAAAATAAAAATAAAAACCTAAATTTTAATCTACTTTCCAAAATAGATTAAAGTCTGAAGTTGGAATACCTTGGGCTTTTTCTGACACATAAACTGACCTCTTTTTTTTTCTTGGGTCGAGCTTCTCTCGGTCAGAGATCGAGACTAGGCGTGCGTTGGGCACATGGAGGCTCACCACAGGTTCTTTTTTGATGATCTGAATCATTTAATATGTAGAGCTCGTCGAGTACTTTATTACTGTAAAAATCCACGTTAATCGGATATTGATATCTACTTGATCAAATCAAATTTCTATCAACAGTTAATATAATTTTTTATCCTTGTTTTTTTTTTTTTTTAATTTGAACAATTCAATCTCTACACTTTTAATTTTGCTTCAATTTGGTTCATCCATCACTTGTCATTAAAATTTGGAATGAAAAACAAAATTAGACAAACGAAAGTGAAATTCAAAACAAAATATAGGGACCACAGTCTCCATAATTTTTGTCAATTTCACTTTGGTTCCTTTAATTTTCAAAATGTTAACAACATATGATAGAAGGATCTTATTGCAACAAAATCAAAAAATGTAGAGACTAAATTGTTCAAATTGAAATTACAGTAATTAAAGTGACACTTCACTCAAACTAAAGGGACTAGTGGTTTAATTTACCCATGTAAAAATATTGAATTAGTCAATTTGTCCGTCACTTCAAATATATCTTATCTATCCATTTAATAAAAATATTCCAATTCCTAGATTAACAAAAATACATATTAATAAATACTAAGACTTCAAAAATAGTGAGTTGAGGTTAATATTATGCACAAGAAAAATGTTTGAGACACCTAATTTATAACTCCTAAAAATTATAATGTGTGTAACAAGTGTCAAATTTTGATTTGTTAAACATTTGATCATGTAGAATCCAACATCAATGCCACATCATTAGGGGTCATTTAGGAATGATAAATTAGGGGATCAATGTTGTTGTATAATATGTTACTAAGTTAGGCATGTTTGATAATCTAATTTAGTACTTAAAAATTGAAGTGCCTCTTAAAATATAAGTTAAAACTAACGGAAGAAAATTTTAAATCATATGAAACTTACTTAATTACGGAATTTATAAATACTAAATATAAGTATCGATATACACTATTATAAACTCACTACCACCATCATTACCACCACCACCACAACCACAACCACAACCACCACCACCAACATCATGTCACCGCCAACACTATCATAGAATCGCAACCGCATTTGCTCCACTACCACCACCATCACCACCACCACCACCACCACCACCACCATTGTTACCACTACTACTACCACCAATACCATCATGCCACCACTACCACCACCACCACCATACCATTGCCACCACTACTACCATCTTCATCACCATTGTTATTGTTGCCATAACAGACCATCATTTTACTACCACTCTGATTTCTACCACTACTGCGCACCACAATGCCACCGCCACTACCACCACCACCATCAATGCTATCGTTACCACCACCACCATGCCATTGCTAGCACTACCACCACCACAATTATTACAATATAAAAAATGAAATATTCAATTTAAAATTAATAATTTTTAAAATTGATCTTATATATATCAAACAACTATTTTTTAATTTAACATTTAAATTTTTATCAAAGCAGTTTTTAGTTTATAAATTTTAGCTTTCAATTTTTAATACTTAATTTTCATTTTTCACCTTTGTCAAGTAGCACCTTATATATAATAAGGATTTACTGTGTTAGGTTATTGGGTTGATATAATTGAAGTTCAAATTTTTTTACTTATGAATATCATTATATTATTATAATATATATATTATAAATACAATATATGTTGAAGTAGTCGATTTCGATTTTAGTTAGTGCATAAGGTGCTTGAACGGTATTGAACCAAATTTTTTATAAAAAAATCAAATAAAAAAGCGCATAAACCAATTTTTGTTTTAAAATACACCAAATATAATGCATTTAATTGGTTTGGTCAATTTTTTCGATTTTCTTACATCGCTAACTGTGTGTATGATACAACTATTTTTTTCTTAGTACATCGGAAGTTATCTGATATGGCCTCGTTTGGGAAGTTGGCTATTTTAGTAGGCTAAAAGATTTGTGTTTGGGAAGAGGGTTAGATTTTTTTGTAGTTAAATGTGATGCTTGTGAGAGAAAAAGTGAAATGATTATGAGTTTGATCTGACATTTTGTCTTATTAATTATTTTAGCTTTTGTCTTATTAATTATTTTAGCTTACTTTTTTTTTTTTTGTCCTTTTTCTTCCCTTTATTTTTTGTCCATATGAACTGGGTCTCTTCCCACATCAAATAATAATAATAATAATAATAATAATAATAATAATAATAATAATAATAATATGCTAACTGAGTTCTGTTAAAATTTTAATTCATATAACACTTGTCATATTTTCATTAGAAATTCGTTGATCTTATAAATGTGAAAAAAAAACTTACATATCTTTTATACTGAGATGTACATTTTACTCTAATAAATAGTTTTAGATACTCAAAAAATATTTAAAATTTTATTTAAAGAATAATATGTTGTCAAAATTTATTTGAAGTGTAAACTCGGTTAAAATCTGAGTTATACAATATTTTTTGAGTAAAATTTTGAATATTTTTTTGGTATCAAAAATTATTGAACATTATAGATCATGGTTAGTAAAAAGGTAAATTACATTCAACTCTTTTGAAATTTGAAAAATATACAATAAGTCTTAAAGTTTTAATATAATTATATTAATATATTTTTAATAAGATTAAAATGATTAAAATTAATGCGAAGATATGAAAACAAACAATACACATTATAAAATGTACATCTCAATGTAAAAGATGTGATAATATTATTTTTACATTTATGCAACTAAGAAATTTATAATAAAAATAGAATAAGTATTATATGAATTAAGATCTAAAAAATTGATTAATTTAGCCAAACTTATAAAGGTTATCGTATTTTCACTAAGGCTTTGTTTCTCTTGGCCATAATTTTTTATCATCATTTTTGACTTTTTGACTAATTTAGCCTGACTAAATTAGTTTCGTTTGGAAAGAATTTTTTAATTTTTTTTAATTTTTTTACTTGTTTGTGAGAGAAGAACTGTAATGATTATGATTTGGATGTGACATTTATCTTATTAGTTTATTTAGTATTTTGTGTTTTTTAGTCCCAAAAAGAAGCCTTCTATTTTTATTTTTTCATCAAAATTTTTTTTTTTATCACCAAAAATGACACTAGACGTCGGATCGGGCTTTGAGTGGGCCGGGCCCACGGGCTTCAAAATGATAGCCTAGGCCCAGACTGTGACTAGGCCCGAGATCCCAGCTGAGCTCGGGCCCGGCCCGGGCTAATCGCCTAGATCCCCGATAGTGAAAATTTCTGTCATCTCAATTCGACGAGAACCTATCATGATCGCTTCCAACCCCCAATGGGGATCAGGTTTCTCGACCTCGAACATTCCTCGGCCCAAGAAAAAAAAAAATAGCAACAACAACAGATCAAAATCATCAGAGCCGATGGTTTCACTTCCAAAATCAATAGCCCCCTATAGCGATCCCGATTTTTCCTATTGGTTATTGTATTCCTGGACTACGATTCGTGGATGTCATTGTTGTATATGTTGTATTTCCATTCTTTAATTCTTTGTATTTGAGTTTTAGGATGTGTTAGCGTGTTTGTAATAGGTTGGGTGTTTTGAAGCAAGTGGTTCTTTGCCTAGTTTTTGGTGTCTTCGCTCGAATGAGATCTGTGTTTTAGTTCCTTCACCGAGCGTGGTTCCTTCCTCCTGCTGAGCTTTGAGTGGTGTGTCTATTGGCCGAGCGAGCATTCTCGCGCTTGAGCATGCGTGCGCATCTAGTTTGGACCGACAGAGGTTGTGTTTCTTGCCTGCGAGCTTTTCTTCGCCGAGCGGCGGCTAATGATATAGAGGTTTGGGTTTCTTCGCTTAAGCGAGCACTCTGCGCTTCGGCGTGCTTACAGGTTCGTGACTTGAGGCTTCGTGTTGTTGGCACGAGCAAGGCTTACTGTGGTCGAGCGAGGTCTATCTTTGTCTAGTCGCTCGAGCGACCAATCATTTGCTCAAGCGAGGCTCGATTATTGGATCACCTTCATTGTTCAAGATAGTGCAAGAACAAGGCATTTACAGCTAAACCGCCTCCGATTTGACCTCGTGAGGCCGTGTCTTACGTGGCGTGGCACTCAAATATGTATAAAGCGTATCCTTTTGGTATCCTGCTGTCTTTTACAAGATTCAAAGAAAGTTGCCCCATGTGCATTTCAATTCAACTACGCCGTTTAGCGATCGTGACTGCCTTTATCTTGTGCAATCCGCATTTCAATCAGCGCTATTGCATCACATTGCATTTGGCATGCATTCATTGTTACATGACTGTTTTGCGCACCTCACTCCTGCATTATCTTGAGTAGCCTTGCCTAGGTCTAGAGACCTTAAATCCTCTGAAGGGTGCAAGTCCTTCCGGTGATTGCTCGTCCGAACAACTTTTGGTAAGTCACATTATCATGCATTTCAAGCGGCGGTCTTCCGCTGCTTTTCGAGACGTCAAATCTTTCGATTGTTATATCATATCGAAGACGGCGTCGTTATGTTCGCGATCAACAATCATATGCATCATCATGACCATCTTCATTTGAAAAGCAAAAAGAAGAAAAAACAACAAAACAAAACTTCGCCTTATGCAGGCGAGACCTAAACCCGCTGCCAGGACTTCGATTTGCATTGTCATGCATTTCCATGCACATCATTTGCATTTTCAAACAAAACAAAAAACAAACATGCCTATGTAATGCATTCATTGTAAATAGAAGCATTATCATGCATACATAGTATATATTGCGTTGTCATGCATGTCGTAGATAGTGCATTGTCATGCATTTTCACTTTGTAAATATCCATATCCATTTCATTTGCATATTTGCTTAGATATTGCATTGTAGATTGCATGCATTCATTACATCACCTTTCACCTATGGCTTACGCCTTTCCATATTGAGCTTTGGTCTACAGGTATGTGTCCATACTTTTCACGTCGAAGCATAGTTTAGTAGACCATTCATATATTGTTTTGCGGTTTGTATCATCGTCATGCCTTTCCTAGAGCAAGATTTGGTTTGTGCCCGCCGTGCCATATCCATTGTATCCATTTCCATTCCATTGCATGCATTCATTAACATCCTTCCATCCTATGGCTTAGCCTTTCCATGTTGAGCTTGATGCGGTATGTGTCCATACTTTTCCACGTCAAAAACATAGTTACGATGAACCGTTCTATGTTGCTTGCGGCTTCAACATGTACATGCCTTTCCTAAACAAGATTTGGTTTTGGCCAGCGTGCCCATATATCCATTACATCCATTGCATTCCATTGCATATTTGTAGATATTGCATTTTTAGATTGCATGCATTCATTGCATCACCTCCCTCCGCCTTATATGGCTTGCGCCTTTTCCACATGTTGAGCTTGATGCGGTATGTGCCCATACTTTCACGTCAAAACATAGTTTAGTAGGCATTCTATGTTAGACACGGCTTGTATGTGTACATGCCTTTCTAGCTCAGATTTAGTTTGGCCCAAAAAAGCATGCTCTTATCCATTATGCCATTTTCCAAAGAGGATATCCATTGCATATATTACATTTATCAGCAGTATTAATTTTTGCATCTAGCATTAGGATCATTGTCCTTTCCCCAAATGATCATTTCCCCACTTATGTCATTCCCCCAATACTCGATTCTTGTGTCCATCTACATTACTCATAGTTAGATGAAGCCTTGGTTTTATGGTAGACAGTGACTTGTTACCTCCATCAATCTGATTTGACATATATGTTGTGTTTCAAACCGCTCATGATTGGATCATGATTTAATTGCTTTGCATATAGTTTTGCATTGTTTCAATTGCATTGCATTTTCATTTTGCATTGTTTTATACATAGTTTTGTATATATTGCATATCATTTTGCATTTATTTTTTTGCATTGTCATGCATGTTAAGCTAATAATATTACTACCATTAAGTTGCTTTCTTTTGCGAGCGCGATATTGTATGTCACGAGTTCATTTGCGGTGGTGGAACCGAAATAGAACCGAGTATTGTATCCTCGCGTGAGGCGTGTAAAGAATTGGCATAATTCTCTTACATCCTTTCTCACGCATTGTAGTGTAGTTTGGTGTATGCTAGGCTTAAAACTATTATGCGTGTTATGTACATTCTGACTTTTCTTTTTGCATGATCATAAGATTATGCTTGGCCTTGTGCACATTGTCTTGCATTTGCCTGACCTGACAGATTGCATATCTTGTTTGTCTTGCATGCTTTGTCTAAGTCTTGACCTTGTCTTCAAAAAATGGAGTGATGCGTCTGCGGGCTTTGACATTCACTCCCCGTCATTGTTATGACTTCGAGTTCTGTCAAAGAGGGGCAAAGCTGTGGAGCACCCCATTTTGGCCGAGTCCTAAAACTTGGGCGTCATAGCTTGAACACTCGGTGATCATCCATGTTTAACATGTTAAATCTTGAGTTTCACGGGAGGTCTCGACTTCGTGCCTTGCCTCGGGATCTCTTCCACTCATTGTTTTGTTGTACGCAGTTTTGCATCAAACACTTTGTGTTTTGCCTTTGGGGAAGGTAATGAGAGTAGGAACTTGTAGACCATCACCCATCATGTAACCATGGCTTGAGGCCACGGTACATGTTTGTATTGTGTACTTGGCCAAATGTTTGTATCTTGGTAGAACGGCACTATAGATGGCCGTAGGCTATACTCATTTTTAGTCAATTGC